>PVHY01032091.1:0-12116 GCA_004024945.1 Uropsilus gracilis | reverse complement strand
CGGGTAGCGCTGGGTGTCTGTGGCTAACAGGCCAGGGAACAGGGACGAGGACACGTGGCTTTGGGACCTTTGCTTCCGAGGCACCTCGGAGCCCTCCTGTGGCGCGTGCTACGTGGCTGGGGCCCCGGCCTGCCTACCTTGTAATGCTCAGCCTCGTCTTCGGGGGGCTTCAGCAGCTCCTCCAGCGTGCGCACCTCCTCGTTGGTGATGTCAGCACAGTAGGGCTCTACTGAAGCCCAGAACCTGCAGGGAGGAGCAGATCCTAAGGGGTGCCCTCTGCCGCTTCAGCCGCAGCCCCAGGCCTCTCCACGCCCCCCCCCCCACCCCAACCCTGGCGCCCCTCTACGTTCCCTGGTCCAGAACCTGTTGGGGGCGTCATTCTTGGGGATCCGGGGCACATCAATCGGGTCATCAGTGAATTCGTACTCCTGGATCTTTGGCTGAAGGTTTTTAGATTTGGGGCGGCCGGGGCCAGGGCCTGGCCCGTGCCCCGCCTTCCCATCCAGTTTCTGCTTCTTGGGTTTCCCATGTTTGGCGGGAGTGCCAAGCTCATGGTCTCTACCCAGCTTCAGGAACCGCCGGTCACCTTTCTTATCCTGCCAGTCGGTGAGGATCTGAAATTCAGAGGATACGATACAGGACTACTCTTCCCCCCAGCAGAAGTCAGGACCAGAACTCAAGCGGACCCCGAGGTCCTTCCTCCTCATCTTTTTAGTTAGCAAACTCCTCCTCAAGCTTCAAGACCCAGCTCTTGTTCTTTTTTTTTTTTTTTTTTGGAGGCTAGGTCTCGTTATTTTTGCCTGTGGAACCACAGGCTCTTGTTGCCCGGGGTACCACAGACTCAAGCCATCCCCAGCCTCAGCTTCCCAGGTAGCTGGGATGACAGGCGCGTGCCACCACGCCCAGCTATTTTTTTGGAACTAGGTCTCGCTACGGGCCCCAGGCGGGACTCGAACCGCGATCCCTAGCCCCGGCCGCTTCATAGGCTGAAGCTTACAGGCACGAGCCACCGTGCCCGCCCCACAGCATTTCCACACACTCCTCATTCTGTCCGCGCGCCTGGCTCTACTCTGACTCACAAGCTTATCACCCCAAGCAGCCACACGGTCTTTCACAGAAGGGGGAACAAATGCCCCTACCCCAGCGTGTGTCAGCTTTGGACAATATGGTGGCAACTTCTCAGTGAAGACACCAGCTTCTCAGCAAACCTGAGCTTTGAAGATCCCAACTGGGAAGCTTCTCTGCCTCCACTACCCGGCCTCTCGGCTGTTAAAACACAGCTGCTTGTTGCCACAGGCCGGCTCTGAAAGCTCCAGTGCATTCCCAGGGACCACAGGTTAACTCCGAGGTCCTCTGAGGTCCAGCTGGACGGACACCTCCTTCCTGAATGAGTGTCTGGCCACTGTCCCGCCACAGGCCCCGCCTGTTGTCCAATCACAATGGAATGAACAGCGCCCCTGTCCTGATCGGCGGGATTCTAAGCTACAGACCAGGAAGCCCATCTTAACCAGCTGGTCCCCCGGACCTGGCATAGTACCGGGCACCTGGGGTTCGGAAGACCTGCTCATGCAGTGAACAGGAGGAACTGGAGGAACACCCAACATTAAGACTTAAATTGCTTGCACAGGGCCACATGTCAGGCTGAGCCTTTGCCAAAAAATCTCTTTAAACCTCACAAAAGCTCTGAGGTGGCTGTTACGCAGCCTGCTCGGCGGACGGAGCAGACGTTCAGAACAAGTACTGGTGTGCAAAGTCACAGAGCTGGGAGACAGCACGAGCAGATGCCGAGGCCAGGATTCAAATCCAGGTCTCCACCACCCCCGACCTCACCAGCACATCCCCTGGTGCTTTTCCAACCTCCCTCCATGCTGGTGACCTTCTCTCCTAATTACCTCTCTCCAATGACTCCCACCGAACTCGGAACATAATGGGGGGGTGGGCGGTGAATAACCACCTAGTGAGTTAAGACACCTTACAGTTTCTGAGGCTCACGCATGTCCCAGCAGACTGCATCCTGTGAGCCCTCGGGTCTCTCCCTACTCCACCCTCCACCCCGCCCCAAGTTCCTGTGCCCCCGGCTCCAGTGGATGGGGCTGACTCAGTGACCCATACTAGCCACGTTCGTTCCTGGTGACAGCCCTTCCTCGGGGTATCACCTGGGTTTCAGCCTCAAGGACCCGGAGGCGCCGGCTGGCAGAAGAAAGCAGCGTCTCAAGCTCCAGCTGCAGAGTATCCAGCTCCTCAATGCCGATGCCATCGTCCTCGGAGCGGGCCAGCACCGCCGTGTAGCGGGGACAGAGCTTCAGGTGGTCCACAGACTTGAAGTCGTGGAACTGCAAGGGGCAGTCCTTCAGCTCACTCATGGCCCAAGCGGCGGGACCCTGTGGAGCTGGAGAGGAGAGGGGCATTGGTGCGAGGCAAAGTGGCAGAGGGAAAATCCGGGGGCTCCTTCCACCCCGGAACAGCCTCCAGGAGAAAGCCAGGCTTCAGCACCCCGTGGACAAGGCGCTGGCACAGGTCCTACTGTGTGCTACAGACATGGGGCCAGCTTCCCACTGAGTTCCTCCCCCAACCCCCCACGAGCGGAGACACGGTGACGTCCACTCTACAGATGGGGGAACAGCCTCTGAAGGACGGATACGCAGTCGAGCTGACCGAGGTGCACCCTGACCCGCAGCTCCGAGTCTGCAGACACATGCTGTGCTCCAGCTACTGCACACGATGGCCTGTGGTCCCGATGACTACTCCTTCCGGTTCACTCCCCCTAAAAGCCCTGACTTAGGAGCATTCATCCTGACAGATGAACGTTCTCTCCACCTTCCGACCTCTCGGTCTCACGCTTTCCCATCTTTCCCCTGGTAAGCCAAACAAACTGGGGTCGAGCACAGGGCTGACGCCTTCTCTAGTTACAGGCCTCACTTTTCCCATCTGCAAAATGGGGACAGAAAAGTCTGCATCTGTTTCTGCCTAAGAAACCCGAGTTTGTAAAACGGGGTTACAGTCTTACCTACCTCCCTGGGGTGGTCTGAGGATTAAGAGATGAAGCCCGGCAAAAGCCCAGTTCAGTGCCGGGCACGGAAGAAGTGGGTCTGTTTAGTGGCTGGCCCCACTCGCGGGCCGCCCCAACGTCCCGCTTTCGGGGTCCCTGTCCTCCAGGGCCCCCCCTAACGTGAGCCGCCCCTCGACCTTCTCACTGCGGCCGCCAACGGCCCCCGGGAGGGGGCGGGGAGTTCCGGTCTGCCGGAGCAGCCGCCCCGGAACAGGCTAAGGGCGGGCCCCCTGCAGTTGGGGGGGGCGGGGAGACGCGAGGGCGAGCCCACGGTTGCTGCGCGGAGGGGGTGCGAGCGGCGCGGCGGGCCGCGGACGGGCCCACTTCTGCGGGGGGGGGCAGCCCTCGGGGCCGACCCGGGGAGCAGCGCAGGGCTGGGGGCGGGGCGGGGAGGCCCGCCGAGCCCCGAGGCGGCAGGTAGGAGGGGCCGCCGAGGGGATGGGGGCGCAGAGCCGGAAGCAGCGCGGCGCTCCGCCGCCTGGCCGTGCCCTAATATGGTGCCCAGCCTGAGGCCGGGCCGCACCACTGCATGACCGGGGGGGGGGACGGCGGCGCGACGCCGACAGGAGCACCGCGAGCAGCGGCAGCCTCACGGGCACCGGGAGGAAACCGAGGCGCGCGCGGACTCCGCAGACATCCGAGGCCCCCAGAGCATTCTCGCGGGGGGACGGCCCGAGGCCCCCGCGGCCCCCGGCCCGGCCTCCCCCGCGGCGCGCGCAGGTGGCGCGGCCCGGAAGTCCGGGCGGAGACTGCGGCTGCGCTCGTCGCGAGCGGGCCGCGTCGCGGGGCCGCCACTTCCGCACTTCCGCTTCCCGGCCCAGCCAGCGCCCGCGATGGTGAGCGAGCCGGGGCCCGGGCCGGGGACCCCGGCGGGGACCCCCGCGCTTCTGCCTCGGGGCTCCGCGCCTGGGGGAGAGGCGGCCTTGCAGCGGAGAGGCCCGGGGTCGAGGGATGCCAGGGGTGGCGGGGGGCTGGGTGAAGCTGGGTGAAGCTGGGCGCAGACGGGCGGGGCGGGGGCCGAGATGAGGAAGGGGCGAGCCGGGCGCGGCTTCGGGTCTGGCTTTCGAGGCAGGTGTGGAATACGCCTCCGGCGCGGAGGAAGTCGGAAGTGTGCCCCCTAAGGCTGGCGGGGGGCACCCCGCGGGCGCACAGTAGGCCTCGCAGCCCGTAGTAGGACCCCCGAGGCACGCAGTAGGGCCGTTTCCCCACGCAGAGGAGAACACTTTAAACACATGCCTCTCTCCCGTTGTCCCCACAGTTTCCCCAGAGAAGCGCCCACACTTCCTGATCCCAGCCTTGTCACCCTCGGTCTTGCTTCGGCCCCCCTGAAGGGTCTCTTTCGTGCTGCCTCTCCCCAAGTTCCTTCCGTCCCCCCTCACCCTGTCAGCTTTAGGGTGGTGTGCAAGCTCCAACGCTCCTGAGCCTGGCTGGAAAGCCTCCCTTCTGATAAATGCAGGCCTTCCCAGGAGTGGAGACCGGCTCACCACCGCCTCCTTTACGCTCCCTGGAGGTGACCTGTCTGGTCTCCCGGCTTGGGTGTGTGTCCGGATGCCTCAGTCCGCCTTCCTCCCTGGCGCTCAGGGTTCACCTGGATGTCTTGAAGACACCTTGAACTGAGTTCTCCAGACCAGCTTTCAGCTCCTCTCCTAGCCTCGCTCTTCCTTCTAGACGCCTGGGTCTGGCTTCATGGCTCTTACCGCACCTAGAAAGCCGGGATGGTCTGTTTTTCGAATTGAGGTCACGCTGCTAGATTTTTTTTTTAATCAGGTTCATTGTCTTTTTAGTTTGTGAAGGAGCAAGCAGGCAGCCGCGGACTGGCGGCCTCATCTGCCCTTTCACTGTTTGTGAATTTTGACAGGCACCGGCCTGTCATCGCTGTTAAGAGTTAGACCCAGAACATTTCCAGCAGCTGCAAAACTTGCCTCAGGTTCCTCTGTAATCAGTCCTTCCCCTCCCCAACCCCAAGCTACCAGTGCTGTCTCCTCCCACCCCCATAACTTGGCCTTTTTCAGGTAGGTGGGCATGAGCAGGTGTCTTCGAATGTGTACGCTTTGTGTGGTTCCTTCTCGTGATGTATTTGAGATTCACCCGTGTTGTGCGTTTCAGCCGTGGTTTCAGTTCCACTAAGTCTTCATGGTGTGAATGGACCGTAGTGGTTGGCAGTTGTCATTTGATTTCTTGTCCTCCACGTTTAATAGGATGTGATGTCACCCTTCACCTCTTCTCTCCACCATCCAGCCCCGGCCCTCAGCGTTGATGACGTGACTCTGCCTTTTGTCTCACTTCTCTCTCCCATCCATTCTCCACAGTCACCGTGCTGCTGCAGTCATGTAACTTCCTCCTCAGAAAGCCCCGAAGGTTCCTCACCACCTAAGAAGCTAAACTTAGCCCCCTGGCGTTTGAGATGCTTCTTGAATCCGGAGGCTGCCATCGCAGCCTCATCTGTTGACACGAAAAGGCTTCTGATACAGCAACCTTAGTCGTTACTACCTTGAATCTCTTAAACACTCTTTTGTGCTCATTCTGATCTTGCTTACGTTACTTCATTCATTCTCAGGAAGATTAGTAGGGCATCGTTTACGTGAATGTTACTAAAGTAGGGGGCAAGGGTTGTAGATTTGAACAAAATAAACACGGTCTGTTGACCATGAGGCTTATTATCCAGTGGTGAAGGAGAAAGGACTTTACTGAAGGTGTGTGAAGAATGTGCGATTGTAAACGATGATAAGTCCTGGAATAGGGAAGTCAGGAAAGGCCTCAGGAAGGAAGAGGCCTCCCCTGTGTAAGCCAGAATCTGAGGTATGACTTAGACGAAGAGGGGAACAGCCTGCACGTAGATGGTCCAGTAGATGTGAAAGGAATGGAAGATGGGCTGGTGCGGCCAGAGCTGATCCTGCGCCTGGAAACATTCTTACCCGTTTTCTCCCTCCTAAAGTCCTCCCAGCGCTCTCGCCATCTCCACATCAAAGTCAGCATCATTCTTCAGTCTAATTACTTCACACTTTGTTTTTCTTTACACGCAAGTTTCTTCTGTCTCCCTCAGCTGAGGCATGTGAGGGTGGCCATGGCCTTACTCAGCTTCGACTTCCCCGCCCCTAGTTCAGTGCCTGGCGCACACTAGACTTGTTGCCGAGTGGCGGTCAGTCACCTATGTGCCTGCAGCCAGCTCGCTCGGCCTCAGCCCTGTGCGGGCGGAGTAGCTCTCGTGGCTTTGCAGGGTAGTTGGCGGTGCCTGGCTTCCGCCAGCTCAGTAGCACCCATCCGGGCAGTGAAAACGGACTTACACTGCCAGGTGGCCCCTGGCAGCTGAAGTCCTCCCCGCCTGGGAGCCCCCGCTGCGGACGGCGGATGCAAGTCGCCTTGAAGATGTCCGTTTGCCTCCAGGGGTTGCGTGAGAGCCGCCCACGCAGGGCTGCTGCGGGCCGGTGGGCCTGGGGAGATGGCCTCTGAGCCTCTGTGGGGTTTTCTGTCTAGACTGCCACTCTCCGCCCCTACCTGAGCGCCGTGCGGGCCACGCTGCAGGCCGCCCTCTGCCTGGAGAATTTCTCCTCTCAGGTTGTGGAGCGACACAACAAGCCGGAAGTGGAAGTCAGGTAGGGAAGGCGGTTGGGGAGGGCGGTGAGGTCCACCCGGGGGTGGCTGTGGTCTCGAGGGCACCATGAGCTTTCCCCCTGGTGTTGTCGGGACAGCTGTAAGCTCCTGCCTCTGTCTGGCTGCCGACGGACAGGGAGTCCCGGTCTCGGCTTGAGGAAATCGGGCCGGTGGGTTGGCGGGACCAAGCCACCAAGCCCCGGGTGGGGGGCACTGACTGTCGGCCTGTGGAGCGAAGATTGCTTGACGCAGGTGGGACCCCTGGGAGTGGGCCATATCGACGGGGTCTCTCGTGTGGTGGTGGCGGCGGCAGAGGAGAGGGTCGAGAGTCATCTGAGAGGACAGCTCCATCCATCCCTTTCCGATTCCGAGTTAGCCTGTGTTTTGGGTCACTCTCGTGTAGTTACGTTTCATAAGGGAGTTGTCATTCTCCTTTAAAGATGTCGTCTGGGACCCACGTAGCTGAGATGAGCAGTGTTACCGCGCTGACGTGATGTTTAAATTTGAAAAGTCGGGCAGGCTGGGCTGTGCCGTGTTTCCTTCCCAGCATACGCTTTCTGCCGGGCTTTTCATGTGGTAACAGCTCCCAGGCATTGCCCCACACCCCCAGACTGCCGCCACCACAAGTGTCAGGGGTTGTGGGTTCCAAATGGGACTTGCAGTGAGAGGGGAGTTAATGGTGAATCAACCTAGGCTGGTAATCAAAGGAGGCGGACTGTTGGGAATCAGCGTGGCCTGGGGTGCAGGGCGGGCGCTCAGGCCCTCTGCGGCACGCGTGCCTGCGTTCAGGTCAGAGCTGCTGTTCTCCGGCTCCTGCCTGGCCGGCCGCGCTGTCCGACACTCGACCCTTTCTGATCTCAGTCTTGGCCAGGGAAGCAGGGATCTGTCCTTTCACACATGAGGGCGTGGAGCTCCCGCCAGCTGGTTGCCCCGGGAAGTAGCAGGGAGATTTCCAGGCCGTTTTCACCTGGCTCCAACCTGACCCTTTAGGCTGGGGAACATGCTCTCCGCACCCCATCTTGAAGCGCTGGGCTTGGGGGTCTTTTGCTCCCGGGGTTCTGGGGCTTCAGGTAGTGGCTCCAGGACTTCGCTGCAGCCTCCCTGGCAGCCGCTCCCCTCTAGCTCAGCCGGCCCGCGGCCTTGTGTTTGCAGGAGTAGCAAAGAGCTCCTGTTGCAGCCGGTGACCATCAGCAGGAATGAGAAGGAGAAGGTTCTGATCGAGGGCTCCATCAACTCTGTCCGGGTCAGCATTGCCGTGAAGCAGGTGAGCTCGCCCCGCGGCCCCGGCACCCTGGGCCCCTGCCCGGCAGGTTGGCCGGTTCGCTTCTGCTCCCTTGAACGAACCAGGAAGCGTCCGGTCAGCAGGCGGGAGAGGACATCCAGGCCCCGCTCTAGGCGCAGCGGCCGTGCCAGGGGCCGGCGTGGGGTCGAGACGGAGCACCGCTCCACGAGCGGGTGCAGGTCCAGTCCCGGGAGCGCAGCGTGGGCGCCCATGTGGCCAGTCCCGAGGCAGAAGCCAGGCTGCGGTTAAAGCAGCGTGGCCAGGCCCACGGTGCCTCAAAACCTTCGGGATGTCTGCCTTCCCGCCGCCCCCGGGAATCCTTACCATATTTGTGCGCCATCTGGACGCTTGTTTACTCACTGGGTTGTTCACGTTGCTTCTCCGGCTCAAACGGGCCTGGAGTAGCATCTCGGCCGTAGTGGGAAGACGGGGTGCGGCCTGCCGACTAGAGCAGCGCTGGGAAATGGGCAGCGAGCACAGCGGTGGTGGCAGCGTGGCCAGCTAGGTGGCCCGAGGGGAGCTCAGCCTGGGCCTGGCTGCCGCGGGTAGAAGCGGGATCGCGTGCCCGGGAAGGGCGGTGGTGCGAGCGGAGCTGCGGGGAGCACAGAATGCCCGCTTCGGAAGCCTGGAGGGCTCGGCCGGAGCAGCGGGGTCGTGTGGCGCGGAGTGTCACGGGAGCAGAGGCCGCCTGGGCTGGCCTCCGGAGCACGCGGTGGGGTGGGTGCAGGCTTTGCCACACGCGGCGCTCATGGCGTGAGAAAGGGACGCTGCCGTGGAGACGGGTGCAGCCGGGAGAGCTGTGGACCGGCCTTGCCAGTTCCTTTTCTGGGGGCCAAAGACAAGCTCACCGTGGTGCCCGTTCACTTGGGGGCGTTCGGAGCCCCTCCCTTCATTTGGCAGCTGACCTCCCCATGACGCTTAGCTCCCAGGCCCTGCTGCGCCCGCAGGCCGGGGTGGGGTGGGGGGACGCGGGGTCAGTGGCCGAGGGCGTTGGCTTGAGGGAAACGCGTCTCTCCTTGGCTCTCCCCAGGCGGATGAGATTGAGAAGATTTTATGCCACAAGTTCATGCGCTTCATGATGATGCGAGCAGAGAACTTCTTCATTCTCCGGCGGAAGCCGGTGGAGGTGAGACGTGTGGGCTGCGAGTTCGTGCTCCCTCAGCCGGCTGAGGCCGCAGGGCCCTGTGACCTGGGTTGGGAGGTGGCCTTCTTGCCCAGAGTGGGAGCAAGGGGGCGGTCCAGCCGCCGCCGTAGCCCCGCAACAGGCGGAAGAGGGGCACCCTTGCGCCTTTCCAGCGCCCACAGTCTCCTGGCTGAGGGAGGATCAGTCTTTCCCGCCCTGCCGCCCTCTGGGCCGTGGTGGTTCCAGGCCACAGGCAATGTTGGGCCAGGGAGCCTGTGTGTGAGTCCTGCCCACAGACTTCTCGCCAGACCGTCCTTGTGACGAGCAGCCGCCGCGCAGAGCAGCGCGCACGGCCACGAGACACACCCACCGGGTGCTGGAGCCTCTCCGAGCCCTCGGTCTGGCCACTGGTCACCAGGGTAGGGCAGGGCTTCGCTGTCCTATCCTCGCCGTGGCCCTTGTTTGACCACGCGCCCCTGGCCCAGGATTTCCGGGGCCCCGCCTCCCCTGCCTCACGCTGAGCGCCCCGTTGGTGCAGTCTTCCAGGCGCAGCTGGCACACAGCTTTCTCGGCTGCACCCAGCGCAGACGCGCCCTCCCCTCCCCCACGCAGGGGGCCTGCTGGCTGCGGGGCATGTGGCTCTGGAGGTCCTGGCCTCCGGGACGCCCGCGGCCACGTGGACAAAGAGGCGATGGGCTGCGTGCTCCCGGGACCCCACGCTTCCCTCTCCCCGTTGTCTTCCCTCAGGGCTACGACATCAGCTTCCTGATCACCAACTTCCACACGGAGCAGATGTACAAGCACAAGCTGGTGGACTTCGTCATCCACTTCATGGAGGAGATCGACAAGGAGATCAGCGAGATGAAGCTGTCGGTCAACGCCCGCGCGCGCATCGTGGCCGAGGAGTTCCTCAAGAACGTAAGTCGGGGCCTCGCCGGTCTCCTTCCGGAAGTGGAAGGCGCCTCAGGTCGGCTGGGGGCGCAGCGGCCAGGGCAAGGTCAGTGCGGCCGGCCATGCAGTGCTTGCCTTAGGCTGCTCCGGGCCTTGTGGGAGGTGGGCCAGCAGGCTGGCCTGAGCTGGGGTCCCGGGTGTCTTGGAGCCACGGGGCGTCTGTTGCCTCTGCCCTGCATCCTCCGCGGGGTCCTGGATGCCCATTTCTAAACCCCGGAACGTGGGCGGGTCCAGTCGCATGGGAGGGTCCGGGGCCTGGGCCAGTTCCTTAGTGCAGCTCCGCTTCCCGTCGGCCTGCGCTGGGCTCCTCCACGTCCGTCCGCTGCCCGGGCCAGGTCCCTCCCTCCGCGGCCGGCCTGCAGGGGGCGCCTCTGCCCAACCCTCTGCGAGGAAGCTTGCTCACACCGAGAGCGGCTGACTTGCCTGCTCGGGTGCCCAGGACGAGCCGCCTGAGTTGTCTTCCTCCCGGACGGCCTTGGCTCGTGGACACGCGTCAGCCCCAGATGATGGGTGCGGTGTTTGCCAGACGGCGCGTGCAGCGCCCACCCGGGAGCCTCAGCTCCCTCAGCGTGGGCACATGCCTGCCTCTCCTGGGCTCTCACTGCCCCGAGGCCTGGTGCACGGGGAGGGGAGGCTGCTCCCGCCTGCCCTGAGCCGCTCGCCTGCGCCTCAGTCTCCTCAGCCCCAGGATGGGGGCGCCGGCGCCGGACTGTGCGTGGGGAAGCAGCGTGTGAGGCCTGGAGTGTGGCGGGCCCTCCCACGTTGTAGCCCGTTTCCTGACCAGGGCGCTAGAAGGCCTGAGGTTCAGCTGCCAGGAGAGAGTCTTGTCCCAGCTGGGGGCAGGGCTCCCTCCTTCCTCCCGCTCCGTGTCGTCAGGAGGACAGCACGCCTGCGGTCCAGCCACTCAGGTGGCACGGTCACACCTTGGTCACACCTTGTAGCAAGCCGGGGCGCCTCTGCCAGCGAGTGAGGGCACCTGGCCGGGCCTCCAGCCTCGCAGATCTAGAATGGGGGCGTGGCCTCGGAGGGGTCACACGCAGGTGCCCGCTGAGGCGGGCAGGTAATGCCGGGAGCGCAGGGCTGTGGGGCCTGGCCTGCGAGGATCTCTGACACGCCCCAGCCCGACCTGACTGCGTCTCCCCGACGCCGGCTCTGCGTGCGGCATCGCCCTGCTTTCAAGGGCCAGGTGCCCCTTCAGTCCCGGGGCCGGGCAGAGCTTGTCTTTGGTCTGCTTTCCCCTCAGCCAGCCTCTGGTTTGGGGTGTAACCGGGCCTCTTCCAGGGACCTCCATGGGGGGATGCATGAGGCAGCAAGTGTTTCAGAGATGTGTCCTGCCCAGAAGGCCATCCAGAGCATGGCGAAGCTTCCCAGACCCCGGCCCCCCGGCCTTGTCAGTGAGCCCCTACTTCTAAGGAAGCAAGTCCACTTTCCCAGGCAAGGCGCTGCGCCTCCCTGCCGCCCTCACGGCAAGGTGTGGGGAAGACGCTGTAGGCACGCCCTCCAGACGCTGCCTTCCTCTGCCTGTTCATGCAGGTTTGGGCCAGCGCCCTGAAGGTCACTGCAGGATGCTGGGCAACTAGCGAGCGCGCCGCCTGGTGGCCTGGAACCCAGGCCGGCGGCCCCACCCCCCTCCACCCCCCAGACCTGCAGGACGCGGCCCTAACTCTTCTCTGCTCTTGGTTCTCTCGACAGTTTTGACCGCCTGGCTGGATCTCGTGGCCTCCCCCTCAGACCCCCGTGTCTCCGAAAGCATCCCGGTGTGACTCCCGGAGCTGCGGCAGTGGTGGCAGTGGCGGCGCCGGCAGCAGCCACGAGGGAGCGGGGCGGGGGGGCGCTGGGTGCGGGCGGGTGGTGTGCTTGCCGGCTGGGCGTGAGCCGTGGCGGCCCGCCACGCGGCCTGCTCGGCCTGGTCGTCAAATCCCCTGGGCCGAGGCGGATTTCCTGACGTCTCGACACTTACCTGCTTGTAGGAGACTCTACCCTTCCGTCTGTGTGGTTTATTTTCCCTTTTTTAAACAACCAGCCTCCACCTCCAGTGGCTGTAACTGGTCCCAGTGATTGTGCCGTTGGTCGCTGTGGGTCTGGGCGGGCCTGGAGCCAGAAGGCGACTACTGTCCCTC
>PVHY01032090.1:0-12124 GCA_004024945.1 Uropsilus gracilis | reverse complement strand
GACACAAAGGCTTTCTGAGGGGACCAGAGGTGCCCACAACGACTGGAATACCTCCCTCCTTTAGTTCCCTAAGCCCTGCTGGGGCTCACTTGTTTTGGTTCTGGAAAAACCCAGAAGCTAGAGAAAGTTGGTTTCCTGAGGGCTGAGGGCTCAGTTCTTCTGTTCACAGCCAACAGGACATGAAGTCAAGAGGAAAAGGCCTTTCACGGTGGCTTAGATTCCGGGTGGGAAAGCTGACAGGCAATGTCTCCCTGCACAGACAAAGCCTCTTCTAGCCAGACAGGACTGAACTATTCTCCACCTGAAGGTCTGTACTCCTGGCACCTCTCCTTCCACCTCTTCCTCTCTCTGTCTCCCCCTGCACCCCACCCCATCCCCCCACCCTGCCCCGAAGCCTACCCCGTGAACGTGTAGACCTCCAAAGCAAATTTCTGTAGCAGGCTGGTCTTGGTGGAATTGGACAGGATGAGGACCACGTTCATGTGGCCTGGCCTCAGGCGCACCAAGTTACTGGTGTACGTCACATCGGTGAGTTCTGTGACCTCCACGAAGCCTTTTTTAGGAATTTTGCTGCAGAGAAACATTGAGAAATCGAGATGTTACTTTCAAAAGCAACAAGCAAAAGCAAATGCCGTGTTCTAACCAGCTCGGCTTTGTCACGCAGTATTCGTGGGCCTGGCACGTTGCTGGGAGGGGGAAGGGCTGGTCATCCCAGCCCGCAAAGCACCTTTCAGACTCGGCTGGTCCAAAGGCAGCTCTGGGCCAGGAGGAAGGTCATCGACACAGTTCTGGGGATGGCCTTAAGTACGTCTGCTCCCAGAGTAGTCTCTGACCTGCCTGGATCCCAGACTCAGGCGTCAGAAGCACCGCTACTTGGTGGTGACGTCTCCTGGCAGCTGCGTCTCCCACAGGAGGGAGAACCAGAGTTCTTACACACATGCACGTAGCGCCAAATGCGGTCTGATGAGCTAACGGTCTGTGGTCTGCTGCTGAGGGGGGTGGGGAAGGGTGCCAGAAAAACCTGCTGCTTTCTTTGGTGAAGCTTGGCTCAGTCTTCCCCGCCTTCTCGTGGGCTTCCTCTTTATCTGGAGGGTTCGACTCTCGTTCATCACTGGAGTCACTAAGACAGGAGAAGAGGAGTTTCACCAAAGAGCATCAGCCACCGCCACTGGAGATGGAGGCTGATGCTTGAGTTGTTGCCTGAGAAGCCCGGGAGGAGCCCACCTGAAGGCCTGCAGGATGACGGTGCCGAAGAGGATGAAGAGGGCAGAGAAGACCAGGGACAGGAGCGGCATCATTTCCCGCCTGAAACAAAGTGAACCAGCTCTGGTCAGTGCAAGACAGGTGCAGCCAGGTGTCCACGAAGGACTTTATTTCTCTATTTTTCTTTCTGGCTCAAAACAACAAACGAAAGGCCAAGGCGGGAAACGCTTTCCTATCAGTGAGCCCTTTCTGGTTGCGCAGACGTTGGCTTTTTGGGAATGGCAGAGGGGAAAGCAGATTTCCCCCTCACTGTTTTAATTTCCTTAGTGATTCTGAGCACCTGCTTCCGCATCTCGGTATAACAGGTGGTGCTTGGAGTCCATGGGGGAGACAGTGCAGGGGTGACAGAGGTTAAGCTGTGAGCGCGAACGTACCCGATGTCCAGGCTATGAACAGTGATGCAAGGATCTGTGATTTTTTTTTTTTTCAGGGTCATAATAAATCGGATATGGCCCAGAGCGGGTAGCGCAGGTGGTGACTTTTCAAGACTTCCCCTTGCGCTGGTGCTACACAGTGTATTCACCAGAACACCATCGGAAGCCATGCTTTCCAGGAGTGGTGCTGGGAAACACACCCAGGGATGAGGCGACAGCAGAAGTGCAGCTATCGGGGTGGTGGGCTCTCCATCCTTTTCGAGGGCTCCACCAGTTCGTCTACTATTGACATGCTTGGGACTGTGTGGGCCAGCTCCCCTGCCCGGCACCAGGCCGCCCTGACGAAGAGCACAGGCGCGATGTCCGCAAGCGCAGCCAGGGCCAACTCCACCCCCCAACCCCGTGGGTAAGGGCCCGTCAGCAAATGTGAAAGAAGTGAAGTTACTGAAGGAGAGAAGGGCAACAGTGGCTGAAAGTGTGCAAAGAGCCTTCCGCCTGCCTAAGCTGTGTACACAGCGGCATCAAAAGGATGGGCATCTTTTCCAAAGGAAAGCAGACATCGGCCTCGGACACACCTACCAGTTGTTGTGGAACAGGCTGTCCCAGCAGTCTGAGATGTAGTCAGCAGCTGAGTAGAGCCAGCGAAGAAGAAATATCTAGGAGAGGGAAAAGGGATGATGATCGGGACTGGACCCGAGTCTGCGAGGGAGTCCCCTGCAGCCCCAGCGCCCTGGGAAAAGCCGCTCGGGCTGGGAGCTCTCCAGCCCCGCCTAGCACCCCACCTCCGCTACTCCTCCAGCACCCTCCCGCCCCAGCCCCGTGCTCACAGGGGCGAGTTCATCCGTCAGGTCCGGGAGCACGGCCTCCGAGGACAGAAGAGCGGGGTCTCTCCGCAGCTGGTCAAGATAACCCAGCAGGATGAATTTATCGCTCTCACTCCCGGTCCAGGGGTCCTCCAGGGTTTTATAGACCACCCTTCCGGCGGTGTTGCGCCTCTCTAAGATAGACACCTGGGAGCAGAGAAGCATGAGTCTCAAAAGAATGGTTTAAGACACTGTATTTTTTTTCTTCTCCCCCAGGGCAGATGGGAAAAAAAAGGCCTAGTGACGTCAGCAAGATTTCAGCTTTTCTGACCAAAGAAATTGTTTCAGCGTTGACTTTTCAGAGCTTCCGTTGCAAGTGAACTCTTTCTCCGCAGCAGGCTCTGCACTGGAACCTCCGACCGCATCTGGTCAAGGAAACCTTTGCTGTTGAGGAAGCGTTTCCATGATTACCAAGCAACGACAGAGACCAGAACCTCAGGCTTCCCGGGCAGGGGCGGCAAAGGAGGGCATGGAGGGAGAGGGCAACCAGGGAGGAGTCAAAGGGGCAGAAGCAAAGTAAGGAGAAACCCCATCTGGATGCCGCCCAGCTGCGCCCGCCGTCGCCAGCAACCGGGGAGAAGGTTTCTCCTCGGTCTACTCCTGTGAGAGGTGCTCGCTGGAAAGCCCCCGGCTGGAAGCCTGCGAGTGAGAGCACCAGGGAGCGGCTGCTTTAAGAGGAGGCTTACGCACCAGGATTCTCGAGACCGCTGAGGAAGGAGGAAACGGACACCGGTGCCATGTTTACGGCGAGCACGGCGCGCCTGGGGTGAGGAGGATCCTCCACTCACCATGGACTTTCCTGGCAGGGCCTCGCTGTCGGGCAGCAAGGTGCTGGCGAAGTCCGGCTGCCGGTTGCTGTAGACGTGCACGAATCTCACCGTGTCCTGCGTGTTTGCCAGGGCAAAGGACAGGAAGGCTTCAAAGGGCTTACTCATCTTGGGAGCCTCGGCAGTCAGTAAAACCACACAGTACCTGCACAGCGACAAAAGGGAGGACCTTCGAGGCCACGGCCGAGGCCGAGGCGAGCGTGCGAGCATCTGGCTAACAATAGCCGGAGGTCTGACGTCTCTTGTGAGAGAAGACTTTCAAGGCGTTAATGATCTACTTCTCTTCTAACACGGGCGGTGTTTGCCCCAAACCAATGTTCCTAGACCGCTGGTCCATGGGAGAGTTTAGCTAACTGCCCATTCTCCTAAAGAGCGAGCGAGCACTGACCAAATGCTAGTCAGCTAGACGTGCTTGCTCTTGGGGGACTTGTATTTCAGTGGGAGGACAGATAACAGACAGATCAGTGACAGAGAGTGACCAGTGTTATAGGGAAGGGGGAGGGTGGTCCAGGATGCAGTAATTCACCTCCTGTTAGACTGGTTAGGGAACGGGCACCTGACAGGTGACCTGGGAAGGCAACATTTGAACAGTCACCTGCATGCATGTGCAGTGAGGGGAAACGGGGTCAGAGACGTCGAGGCAAAGAGAACGTTAAGTGCAGAGACTCTGAAATGGAGAGTGACTAGAAAGCTCCTTGGCCGACGTGTGGAGAGCTGACTGAAGGGGACAGATGGGATGAGCAGACTGGTTAGAAGGTTAACACATCATCTTGAGTGTGGCCTGTCTGAGGGTGGCAGTGGTAGAGAAGGTAAGAAGGCGTGGACTTGGGATAGCTTTTTAAGGCTGCGTAAACAATGGTCCTGAAGGTTTACGATATTCTTTTTGACATCTACTTAGTCTTCTCAGTCTATAAAGGACTCTGAAAGGTCTGGAAACATGTTTCTTATAAACAATATTTAGCTGTATTTTCAAATAACATGATCACTATGTTTTCCTCCCCCTTTCACAGATGAAATCACCCTAAATTTAAAGCCACCAATTCACTAATCTGGACACACTATTTTCTCTGTATTCCGAACATTTCAATCCTCTGTATATCAACTTGTCATGTGCTTTACTGAGCACGTGTGCCTCAGGCGTCGCATTCCTGGTTAATGATTCTAACGCCTCAGCTTCCTTACTGCTTATTTGAAGTCCCGGCTCACCCTCTGGGGACACTCTAGGAGGGATAACTAGCTCTCCACACTCATTGCTTCTTTCAAGTGACCTTGACATGGGGCTGTGACTATTCATCCTTCAGTCTCAGCTGAATGTTAGATCTATGGAGCTCTCCTCTCACTCCTGGACCAGGCTGCCACATGCGAGCCTTAATCCTAAGGCTTAATCCTAAGGCTGCCTGCCCGTACCCCTGCCCGTACGGCCCACCATGATCACAGGAGTTAGCACACGTGTTAATTCCAACCATCTCAGGGTGGGTGTTTAATTCCCCACAGGGAAAGGAGGCATGGCCCCTCCGCTGCCATGCCAGCCAAGACAAAGTCCTGCATCCTTACTTTCTCTGCCGATGCGATCGCTTCACGGGGCACAGTTCATGGAAGAGCTTCTGGCTGGTAAGCCTGGTTGCCAGTAGGTACTTGTTCTGGGTGATGAAATCGTCTATGGTCTGCTTCTTCATACCTCGGGCCTGGAGAGAACACAGGACACTACTGATTTTGGCTGGGCATAGTGGCACGTGCCTGTAAGCGGCAGCCTAGGAAGCTGCGGTGGGGACCAGGGATCGCAGTTCAAGTCCCGCTCAGGGCAACGTAGCGAGACCTAGTTCCAAAAAATAGCTGGGAGCGTGCCTATAATCCTAGCTACCTGGGAAGCTGAGGTTGGGGATTGCTTGAGTCCGTAGTACCCTGGGCAACGTAAGCCTGCAGTTTCATGGGCAAAAATAGCAAGACCTAGTCTCAGGGAAAAAAAAAAAAAAAAAAAAGACGCTGCTGATTTTTATTCCATTCACACCAACCGCTATTCCCAGGACACGGGACAGGGGATTCGGTCATCTCCGGCCAGGGTCCAGCACACAGGGTGGCAGCTGGCACTGTGGGCCCTCGAGTGTGCCCTGGCTGGAGTCGGGGCCAGTACGACATTGCCACCCAGCTCTTTCCTGGAGCGTCCTCCAGTAAGGCAAAACCAACTCAGCCCAAGCCCAACAGGTGCCTTTTAGTCTACATCCAGAACCACTGTATTTTCACTTTGAAAATATTGGAAAACTTTTTTTTAATGAGACTAGGTCTCACTATGTTGCCCAGGGTAGTCCCGATCCCATGGACTCAAGCCTCAGTCTCCTAGGTAGCTGGGATTACAGGTGACTGCCAATGTGCCTGGCTGCTTTTTCGAGACCAGATCTTGCTATGTTGTCTGGGGTAGTCTAGAACCCATGAACTCAAGTGATCTTGCCTCCCAGAGCTTGGACTACCATGCCTGGCTAGTACTGGAAAACTTGATGGGAGAATGAAACATTAAATTTGCTTTTTTTTGATTAGTGAGATTTAAGTTTTTTTGTTTTTTTTTTTGAGACGAGGTCTTGCTATTTTTGCCCGTGGAACCGTAGACTCTTGTTGCCCGGGGTACCACAGACTCAAGCAATCCCCAACCTCAGCTTCCCAGGTAGCTGGGATTACAAGCACGCACCACCACACCCAGCTATTTTTTTGGAACTAGGTCTCGCTACGGGCCCCAGGCGGGACTCGAACCGCGATCCCTAGGCCCGGCCGCCTCATAGGCTGAAGTTTACAGGCACGAGCCACCGTGCTCGGCCTAGAGAGATTTAAGTTTTAAGACTGCTACTTGAGTCTTTTCTCAGAATTTTGTTCAGATTCTGAGTTTATTTTTCTTGAAGTGAAATGAGTCACTTAAAGCAGCACCTTCACCTTATTCTGTGTTTACCACCTCTACCTAGTTCCAAAATGTTTCTGTCACCCCAGAAGAAAACTCTATTAATAAAGCGGTCACTCTCCAAACATTTTGGGGCGATCTCCTTGATTAGATGAAGCTTGTGGGAAGTTCAAGATGTAAGTCTTTTTTACATTGGCTGTATTCCCTCAGCTTGTTGTTCAACATTTTAAAGATCATATATAAAAGTTTGAAGCTCTCATTTAAAATTAAAAACTTTAAAGCTGGGCCGGGCACGGTGGCTCGTGCTTGTAAGCTTCAGCCTATGAAGCGGCCGGGGCTAGGGATCGCGGTTCGAGTCCCACCTGGGGCCCGTAGCGAGACCTAGTTCCAAAAAAAATAGCTGGGCATGGTGGTGCGCGCCTGTAATCCCAGCTACCTGGGAAGCTGAGGCTGGGAATTGCTTGAGTCTGTGGTACCCCGGGCAACGAGAGCCTGTGGTTCCACGGGCAAAAATAGCGAGACCTAGTCTCAAAAAAAATAAAATAAAATAAAAAAATAAAAACTTTAAAGCTGATAATCAAGTTATCACGATTTTCCAGCAAGATTTTTCTCCAATGTCCTTCTCCATCCTAAGACCAGAGAAATACTCACTGACACATTTTCCAGGTGAGTTTATGGTTGTTTTCTTTTCTTTTTTTTTTTTTTTTGAGACTAGGTCCTGCTACGTTGCCCAGGTTAGCCTCGAACCCATGGACTCAAGTGAATCTTAGCCTTAGCCTCCCGAGGCTGAGACTTAAAAGCCTGCACCACTGCACCCGGCTTTATGGTTGCTTTCTTAGCCCTGAATTTTCATTCGTGGAGTTTACCATTTAAATGTCTCTTGGTAAATTATAGAGAAATTACTGCTTTTCTAGCAGGAGCACTTTACAGCTAAGAGATTATTACTGTGGTAAAATACGTAACATAAAATTTACCATCTAGCCATCCTGAAGGGTATAATCCTGTGGACAAAGTACACTCCTGCTGCTCCGCCAGCGGCCCCCCAGTCACCCCCAATTGAAGCTACCACCACAAGCCAGCTCCCTACTTCCTGCCCAAGCCGGGGGGCTGCCATTCTGCTTTCTGTGAAGAGACGGCTGCACAGGCGGGCGGGCGAAGCAGCAGCAAGTCAGATCAAAGACTTGCTTTCTCGCTTTGCTTCTCAAGGAGTAGACTCAAAGCGGTCTCTCTGTCCCTCACCGGTGTGGGAGTGCACTTACTCGGCAGGCCGAAGCTAAGACGGGGAAAGCAACACCGGAGTAAGGTGGGGAGTGGGAGCGAGGCGGGGAGTGAGGCGGGCCCCGCCTACCTGCAGCGCATCGGCGGGCTTGTCCGTGTGCTCCTTGAAGACGAGCAGCGTGGGGGTGTAGACATTGATGCTGTACCGCCGTACCATCTCGTCCGCCCCCCTCGAGCCTACGCACACGTATCCGAACGACAAGTAGTCTTTGTACGTGAAGGCAGTCAACTGTCAGGGCGTCAAGAAAGGAGGAAATTAGACAAGAACATGGCAGCTGAGTCACAAACCGAGCGCAGCCTGCTCTGTCGGCGGTGGAGATGCCGCCTTTTGTCCACCTGACACCTGCACTCAGGCCACTGCGCCCGTAACCTGCAGGGCGACGGGCCTTCCACGCGCAAGCATGGTGTCAACCAAGCTAAATACAACCAGCCCTTTATTCACAGACAGCAAATACTCATCTCATTGAGGTGGTGTCTGCCGGGCAGGAGTGCGTGGGAAACACTATCTCATGTCACTCACTCGCCCCATCTTATGTCACTGTGACAACCCGGGGGGAGGGGCGAGAAATGCAGCTGAAGGTCACACAGGTACCGTCCAGGGGGCAAGTGTGGGGTCAGCATGGCTTCCAGAGAACTGTCCTCATGCTGTGGGGAGAACTTGGGTGGACAGCACCTCTGAGTCACCGTGTCTTGGTGTATAAAATAGGAGCTAAGCCAGGCATGGTGACGCATGCCTGTAGGTAGCCTAGGAAGCCACAGCCGGGGCAGGGATCGCAGTTCGAGTCCTGCCAGGGGCATGGAAAGAGAACTAGTTCCAAAAAAAATAGTTGGGTGTGCTGGGCACGGTGGCTTGTGCCTGTAAGCTTCAGCCTATGAAGCAACTGGGACTAGGGATTGCGGTTCGAGTCCCGTTCGGGGTAACACAGTGAGACCTGGTCCCCAAAAATTGTTGGGCGTGGTGGTGCGTGCCTGTAATCCCAGTTACCTGGGAAGCTGAGGCTGGGGATGGCTTGAGTCTGTGGTACCCCGGGCAAGGTGAGCCTGCAGTTCCATGGGCAAAAATAGCGAGACCTAATCTCCAAAAAAAAAAAAAAAAAAAAAAAACCCAAAGAAACAAGGAGCAACATCTGTACTGTCGGCCTTTCCTAACATTAAGAGATGTGGCATGTGTGTGGAACATGCCAGTGTAGCACGTCAGTTGTGCTGTGTGGTGGTGAAGCTAATTTAGACCTTCAAACATTTCGTGTGGGAGAATAAGCTGTTTCAGAAAGGACAATCAGGCGAGCAGCTCTTCCCACCAAAATAAGAGCACCCGTCACCCAGCGGATGAAGTACCTTGTACGCCAGTGGGACAACAGGCATTTGGTCAAACAGAAGGACGTGGGGCTTATTATCCTGCTGCCAGCCAGAGAGGAAGCGGATGTAATTTTTACTCGTAACCTTAAACAGAAAAAAGAACGTTAATGTCAATACTTGATCCTTAACTGCTGTATTGTGGTCCTGCTAGAAGCTAGACAAAATCATATGTAAAAAGCTGTTCCATAAAAATAAAAAACAGATGGATTTGATATTCTCATTTGCTCCAATTTTCACAGATTGAAATCATGACCTTGTTTCATGATCGACCATGTTATAGAAGACTGAGCATTCAAAGTTGGTTCTTCCCTGTAGAATACACTGTGTATCTACTAACTCACAGCTGGTAATGTGACAACTGAACTTTCAAAATGGCCTAGAGTAAACAAATGAGCATCTGGCTTACATGAAAGTGAGCTGGGCCCACCCCATGTCCGTATCACCTAATTCCACTGACTGACATCTGAATTTTGTGTTGTCCTATTTATACCTCATAACAGTCCTGAGAGAACAAATCACAGCCATGAATAAATTAAATCTGTATTAGTTCCAAACATGTTTGTTTTAATTCTGCCTTGAGAGTGATCCACACAAACCCTCCACCTGGTCACTTCACTGCTCTGCTCACCTCTCTTGGCTGCTGCTCAATGCGGACGCTGCTCGTCAAAGGGCACAGACCCTCTTACCTGCCCGGCTCACTTGCAACCACACCTTACAGCGCAGATGGCTGCATGTCTCTATGCCTCTGGCTGCTTGGAACTCAATGCCCACCTCTCCTCACCTGCCCAACTCAGTACAGGGGTCATCTCCCAACTCTCTGGGGTGGAGTGGGGGTTTGCAAAATATCAGATGGAAATAATCAATCACCCACCAAAGGAACCCCTTAAAAAGTGTCCTCAACACATACTGCAGTGCCTGGCAGAGGAGCTATTTTACAGCGGTCTGAGAACTATCATCCTCTTATCATCCTTTCAGGACGCTGCAATGCTCATTAAATCTGTACTCAAGCGTAAGGTTTGAATACTTAGCCTTAAGTAAAGTATCTTTACGTGAACAAACGCACGAGCTGGAAAGAAATCCTTCACCTGACGCTGCGATAGAAATCTTTTGTGTAGCGCATGCCTGTAGGTGGCAGCCTAGGAAGCACACCGGGGCCAGGGATCGTGGGTCGAGTCCCACCACAGAGCAGCGAGACCTAGTCCCAAAAAATAGCTGGGAGTGGTGGCGCATGCCTGTAATCCCAGCTACCTGGGAAGCTGAGGCTGGGGATTGCTTGACTCTGTGGTACCCCGGGTAATGTGAGACTGCAGCTCCATGGGCAAAAAGAGCGAGACCTAGTCTCAAAAAAAAAAAAAGAATCCTTTGTGTAGAACAAATCGCTGTCATTTTAGGCTCAGATTCCTGTCACGGTATAAGTCTGCACCGTGGTTACCAAGAGATGATTTCTTTCAATCTCTCCACTTTGTGGATTTCCATTTTTAGCACCTGACAGACATTTCGGTGATTTAGTCTGAGAAACTCGCAGCATGGTCATGCAGCATGCCTTGCTCAGACGGAACTCAGAGCTGAAAAGACCCTGTGCAGGCAGAGCTCAGGGCAGTCAGCAGGCCCAGGGAGATTGCTGGAGCCAGGCTCCCCGCCCCCAGCCCTTACCTTCTCCACCAGGTTTCCCGGAAGCAGACTCTCTACAAACTGCCGCAGGTTCTCACGGACGACCGCGTTATGGAAGAAGGAAATCCTGCCGTTGATGAGTCCCAGGATGGAGGGTGTGCTGTGCGCTCCCAGGTGGTGAGCCAGGCGTCTCTCATAGCCTGCGTGCACCACGCCGATTCCGACACCTGGAAGACACGGAAGCCCTCTGTGAAGTCCTTCTAGGCCCCCCGGCAGTCAAGGAACTGTTAGGTGACTCTTCAGTGTGAAACTGAAATCAAATCTCAACCTACGGGGGGAGAGGGCTTTCTAATAAACTGCCCAGCGCTCTTTCACCAGGAATTCTAATGTGGTTCAGTTTTTCTGCAGAGACATCTGGCAAAGGAACAAGAGCTACACATTTTTATCTCCTTTAGCGGTTATTTCGAAGTTGGGGAGCACAGTATGAGAAAATCCTTCAAGAGAAAAGGCAGCACTTGCTCAGCGTCCCTAGCAATCAGGGAAATGCAAGTCAAAACCACAGTGAGACACCACCTCACACCGGTGAGAATGGCCCACATCCAACAAACAGGCAACAGCAAGTGCTGGCGTGGATGTGGAGCGAAAGGAACACTCTTACACTGCTGGTGGGAATGTAAACTGGTCCGGCCACTATGGAAAGCTGTGTGGAGGACCCTCAAACTAATGCAAATGGAACTACCATTTGACCCAGCAATCGCTCTTCTGGGAATCTACCCAAAGGAGACCTCAATGTGGGTACAAAGGGACACCTGTGCCCGGATGTTTACTGCAGCACTATTTATCATTGCAAGGACCTGGAAACAACCCAAATGCCCCAAAACAGATGAATGGATGAAAAAGATGTGGTCTATATACACAATGGCGTATTACTCATCAATTAAAAATAACAAATTTGATGAATTTATGGTAACATGGATGCACCTAGAAGAAATCATACTAGCAGAAATGAGTCAAAAAGAAAAAGACAGAAACCAAATGGTTTCACTATTATATGGGACATGGGAAAGATAAACAAAAAGCCATGAAGAAAAGTCAACCCTAACACGCTAACAAGCAAACTGAAGAACACAACTCGGGGGAGGGGGCACGGGGCAGAGTGGGAATGGTGTGTGTGGGGGTGAACCCTGGGGATTACAAAGATGTGGAATTTGTATATAAATACATTAAAAAAAAGAAAAGGACAGCACACTGTTCTCAGTGTTCCCGGTCATAAAGAACAAAACCTGTAAACAATCCAAAGGTTTAATAGCTCAGTGGTGGTTGCAAAAAATGGATTAATTTATTGCTGGGCTAGATCACAGGCTTCTCACCCTCCAGAGCAGGGCTCCCTTTTATAGAAGTGATGTTAGAAATGTACAGAGATGTTAGAAAACAGTCTCAGCTGGGCGCAGTGGCGTGTGCCTTTAATCCCAGCCTTGGGAGGCTGAGTCTGCAGGTTCGAGACTACCCCGGGCAACACAGTGAGACCTAGTCTCAAAAAATAGCTGGGCATGGTGGCGCGCGCCTGTAATCCCAGCCTGGAGAGGTTGAGGCCGGAGATCACTTGAGTACGAGGGTTCGGGACTAGCCCAGGCAACACAGCGAGACCTAGTCTCTAAAAAAAAAAAA
>PVHY01032089.1:0-12139 GCA_004024945.1 Uropsilus gracilis | reverse complement strand
CTCTTATTGCCCTAGCTAGGACTTCCAGAACTATGTTGAAAAGGAGTGGAGAGAGTGGACATCCTTGCCTGGTTCCGGACTTTAATTGGAATGGTTTCAGTTTTTCCCCATTGAGGATGATATTTGCTGTGGGTCTGTCGTATATAGCTTTTATTATGTTTAGGTATGTTCCTTTTATACCAATTTTTTCCAGGGTTTTAATCATGAAAGGATGCTGAACTTTATCGAATGCCTTTTCCGCATCAATAGCTGAGATTCTTTAGTGTGAATATTCACTTATCTCCATTTAGAAAATCTCAGGGATGGTCACTGTTATAATTTACTAAATGTCAAACATTACTCACCCATAAATGGATGAGAAGAAGCCACCATATTGAATATCTTTAAAGAGAAAACACCAGTATTTTATTTTTCCAGCCACATGAGAAATTGGCATCTAGCCCCAAAGAAACAAAACATGAAAAGGCATATTTCAAATGATTGAATTTTCTTAGATAAAATTGAATTATATAGGTATGAAGGTTTTAACTATAAAATACTATAAATTGAAGGTCATAAGGGTTCTTTAATTATTGTTATTAAAAAAGATTCTTTCTTATGAACTTTCTCCATAAGGAACAGTTGACGGAAGGAATTCTTGCATAATCAGATTTGAATGTCCCAATTTTATAGGTAAACTGGTCATAGTTGCTGTTCAGAAAATATCTTGCATTAAATGATACATTTTATCCTGATAGTTTATATTTTTCTATAGCATCTGATCATGTGATGTGCTTAATTGTTTAGTTCTTTTAATGAATAAATGATGTCATAAATACTGTCCTTCAATTTCGTGTGCAATCTTGTGTATTCTGTGTCCAATATTATCATCAGTTTTAGATACTAGTAATATAAAAGGTAGACTGAAAGGTAGCACTGTAACTCTGCAATTGTCAAAGACTGCTTCATGAATATTTCCCCTGCCCCGTCTTGAATTACAGCAGAAATTCTGCTTGGTTTCTATAAATAAAGGACCACAGTCATTTAAAGGTGAAAAATGCAGTAAATAATGAAGAATAGTTCTACCATTCCATTTTACACACAGATTGGGTGAAAGAAATGCAAGACAATAAATAAGGACCAAGTACCTGCAAATAGTCCAAGTGAAACATCATGCTTAACTCATTCTGGGAGGAGAGCAAATACCAGAGCTCATGCTTGGATTCCTAAGCATAATAGAGTGTTCTTTCATGAGTTTGTTGTCTTTCTGTTTGTATAGTGAAAAGAATTGAAACTCTAGTTGACAATATGATCTCCTTCCCTGGCCCCTTTAGCAAAGCCCTCTACACTGAGGGAGAACAAGCAATAACCTTGGGAAAGACCCTGTTGATATGAATCTTTATTTTCGATTAGGATATTTCAGCTGTGAAATATTTCATTAAGACCAAAATAGTCTACTGAGACATATTGTTGAAAATAATGTATTCATTGACTTCATTTTTGTAGATGTTATCTGTATACACACTGAAGATAAATGTTAAGCATTGATTATATACATGGTATAATCTACACATTTGTACTGTCAATTCTCTTAATCCTATCACAATTATAGGACACAAGCGAAGAAATCAAAGCTTAGCAAGATACAACTTGTCTTATGTTATACAGCTAGTGAGTGAGCTAGCTATGTTTTCCTTTTGACTTGGTCTGCAGAAATCATCTCTTTAAGATATTGGCTTCTTACTCTACTTGTTTTTTTTTTTTTTAACACATATGTATCACACACATAAACATTGCTCTTCCTTAATTACTACTAGAATGATCAGTAAGGTAGAGAATTAACTATATCCTCACTGTTCTCTAAAAAACACAAACCAGAATATGCATTTAGTGACCTCTCTATTGCTCACTTCATGTATAAATATCAATAGGTCCCTACTGCTCAGTACGGTGCTTGTAATTTAGGACCAACCATATATTGCACATTTCAACCAAACTCACCACTCCCAATATATCTTCCACTGTTTCTCACCTTGGATCTTTATTCATCTTATTTTCTACATTTCAAACATTCTTCACCAATTTTTACAGCTGGACAAGCACACAAGTCAGTTATATTTTAAGACTAAATTCCAACTTTTCTTAATTTCAAGACCTCAGAGGATTGAGAAAAGATTCAATGCCTTACTGAACCATCAAAAGACAAAGATAAAACCTTGAGATGAATACTAGGAATTTATAAAGGTGGTAGTACCTATATACAAAAAAGTACTTGATATCACTGTGCTCAGGCAGTGAAAGCTGAAATATGAGCAAACAAATAATTTGAGCTCATTCTCCATAGATGCAAGAATTGTACCTAATAACATAATAATGCAATATTACTTTGAGTAATTTGCAAATCTATTTTGTCTATCAATCAATCTTTACGTATATCAAAATAGTATCCCAAGATAATATTTATCATTAGAAAAGTTGCAACTCTTCATATTTTCTTGGTTATCTACCTTTCATTCTCCTAAAAATTCTATTTACAGTTCTTGAAAATCTCAAACATCTGAGAATATAGGTTTTATATTTTTCCCTGTGTCAACCAATTAAGGTACTCTGGCAACTCACTGAAATGGTTTTGAAAATAAAAAATGTATATAGTACTTGCCTATATGTCTCACATAGATTTCTATATGAGTGAAATTGTTTAGTTTATCCAACATGCTTTTATAGTATACTTGACATATATATTTATATATAAGATACATATACATTATATGCCAAGTATTGTGTGTGAAGAAACATGATTGTGATATTTTTTCCAGTAAGTCCTCACAGTAGAGTTAACAATAGATGTAAAAATCTTATGAAAACTCAAATACTTCATTTGTAAGAAATTTACCTTATTGAATGTGCAGAAGGAACATTTCTAATTCCTTAACTTTGAAGGTTAAATCCATAACAATGTTCACATGCTTTCCAACAACTTAACCTTTAGGGGAGAAAAGAAAAGAAGTCTGTACCCATTTACAATAGCTGAATTATGAAAAAAAATTAAATTCCCTAACACTTGAAACCTGACTGAAAACTGAGGTAAATACAAAGGGAGGGTGGCAAGGTGTGAGAGAGGGGAAGAAGTTAATCCATGATGGATGATTATTGGGGCATTGGATGTGGGTATGATGTGAAAACATATTTGTAGAGCTGTGAACTCCTAACTCTCAAGTAGATGCAATTATGTAAATATACTTTGTGTTAATGAACATATTTTGGGGGGAAAGAGTCTGCAGGACAAGATGTCATTTACTTATTTTTATTTCAATAGTGAAATTTTTAAAGATTTAGTTAGTAGCAAATCACTAATAATCATTATAGGAACTTTTTTGCTTTTTGCTAAATATTAAATATTATTGCTTTTTATATTTCTCCAAATTGTTCTCTGTGGTCACAGATAAAATGTGATATATCAAGATTTATGACTGATTCTTTTTGAGGATAGCTCTCTATGCTGAGCTTAAAGAAAGAAATCCTAGCAGAGTAGAATGAGTAATCACAGGCATATGATTGCTCATAAAGTTGTCAATCAATGAAAAATTAAAATTTAAAAACTTCTTCATTAGTGTCTCCACTCAGATTTACATGTCAAAATTATAAGTGAGGACAAATTAAGTATCCACTTTCCAATAATTAATTGAATATCAGTTTATTATCATTGTGGAGTCTGGTCCTACACAAATTTATTGGTAAAAAATATATAAAAGTTACTCTTTTCAAGTCTTGAGAATTTTCATTTTCAGGTTCTTGCTTAGCAGCCATTATATAGTTCATAAAATAGACATTTAATCATCAGACTTTCATTTTCTGTTCTTTTCTCCTTGTGGTATTTTTATACCATTAATTTTCTCACAAAACTGGTGTATACTCAGGAAGCTTAACTTAATATCTATGTTGTATTAAAATTAAGAGATAAACATCATGAAAAGTCTTGATAGGAAATCTGAGTCAACTAAAGGGAGTTCATCTTATAAAAAACAATTTACAGTTATAATATCAAACTTTTGAAAATTTTTAAGAACTTTTAGAAGTGTTTGAAAATAATCTGAAATCAAAAGTTTTAGAATAGTGAGAACATGGAATCAGAAAGGTTCATAGAAATTCTTTCTATTCAATTCTGTACCTCAGAGATAGAGGAATCCCATGTAGAATTTTTGACTTGACTAAAGTTACTCATCAACTTTGCTATCAATTATCAACAGGGTTCTTAAAAACTCACCAAGAGAAGTTATAAAAGCATATTTTAATCTGATAATAGACATTTTGACATTTGTACTTGGACTAAGACACAAATACATATATGACAATAAATATTATTTCAGCTTCTCTATATTATCTCTTTGATTGCCTAGATATTACATGTAGAAAATCTGAAAGATTGTAGGAAACATGAAGGACCTAGTGTACATGGTGAGTTTTGAAGGATGACTATGAGGTAGCCTGATTGTGGAAAGAACATTTTAAGCAGAGTAGCTTAAATTAAATTCCAAACAAGAAAATCCATCAGTATTTTCAAGGTTTTGAAACACAGTCACTATCCTAGAACATACAGAGGGAAGTAAAAATGAGTTTAGAAAAATGGGTAGAAATCAGTCAGCGCAGGTCTTGTGGACTATTCAAAGGATTCCTAGTTTATTTTTTATTATTATGAAAAGCTTTAAAATGTTTTCAGTAGCAAAATACATTCTTAAAATAATTTAAAAGACATTATTTTTAGATTCTATATACCTTATGTGTGAGAAATGAATAAGAATAGATGTGAGGTTATCAGATAGGAAACTTTTGTGTA
Organism: Uropsilus gracilis; assembly: GCA_004024945.1. Classification (NCBI taxonomy): domain Eukaryota; kingdom Metazoa; phylum Chordata; class Mammalia; order Eulipotyphla; family Talpidae; genus Uropsilus; species Uropsilus gracilis. Next base: position 7,326 of record PVHY01032089.1, on the reverse strand, counting down.
TAACAAGGAAAATAGGAATGGCTGTTTAGAGACTAGAAAGATGGCAGTAGACTCAGATTGAATGACACATATTTGAGGTTTAGTTTGGAATGCACTTTTCTGGGTAAAAGAATTGATATTTTTAGTTGTTCAGTCAAGCAATATTGTTTCTAATTTCAAAATTCTTTTCTATATTAATTTCTTCATTAGGCAGATATGTAAGAAACTGTCATTCTCATAAGCAGTAGAGAAGCTCTATTCTAGGCTTGCACCTGATCTCTGTATTACAAAGCATTTAGCACAGTGGCTAAGGAATCACTCTGTTCTGTGCTCAAATTCTATGACCACTCAGCATTTATCAGATGTGAACAACTCACAAAACCTCTTATACCTCACTTTCACAAGATCAAGTTTCACACTTGCCTTTCACCTGTCAATACCTTAGTTTTCTGGGATGATTAATAAGCTAATGGAGGTGGTACAGTTTTATTTTTATTTTGCTTTATTATTTTTTTTTTTTTTGAGACTAGGTCTCGTTTGTTGCCCAGGGTAGTCTCTAACCGGCAGAATCAAATGATTCTTAGCCTCTGTCTCCCAAGTAGCTGGGATTCAGGTGTGGGCCACCGTGCTGGGCTGGAGGTGACACAGTTTTAAAAAAATTAAAACTATTTTGATCACATCAACCTCTTCTATCACTCCCCTCCAAAAAAATATTTAAAAATATATCGTGTTTTAAGCCATCAAAAGCATGATGACACTATTGGAACAGTAATTTCTTCCAGTCTGAAGAGCATGAAAACATAATTTCACATTATTCAAAGAGCTAAAGCAGTGACTTTGCAGTAACAAGCATCACCCACACATTTAAAGAACCCAGTTCACTCTGGAGTCCCCACTCTTAAACATGAGCTGACAACTTCAAGGGATGAGCCTATACTTGAAGAAAACCTCTAATACAAATGAGATAAAAAGAAACAGAAAATAGAGCAACTGGAGGAAATAGACTCTATATGAAAATAACATGACATTAAAAATATGAAATAACATTTGAGCAGCTCAACAGAAAAGTTAGAAAACAACAAGCAAACAAACAAAAAACACATTTCATCAGGAAATGACTGAGAAAGAGGAAAAACGAGAGTGAAATATAACATGGAAAAGAAACAATTTTAAAAGTTAGGGAATGAGCTCAGGAAGTCTGACAAAAATGAGAGGAGTGCTAGAAATTGTAAATAAAGAAAAGATTCTTACGAAACTTTTGGGAAATTTGTACAGACATAAAGAGCATAAATTGATATAAAATAGAAAACCAAATACATGTTTGGGTAAATTTAAAAAATTGGGATACAAAAAGAAAAATCTTATAAGACTGTAGAGAAGAAAAATATACAAGTCTTATCTGTGAAATTGGGATCTGTGACCTTCTCAAAAACAAAACAGGCAACAAAAAGATAATTTAGCAATGCTTGGCAAGTTCTTGGTTAAACCAAAAATTAAATCTGAAGAAAAAAAATTTCACAAAATATTTTCATAAATCATTCTCAGAAATCTGATTTTGTTTTTTATTTTGAAACAGGCTCGAGATGGTTCCAATAGATCAGGGCAGTCCCAGGATGACTACTGGACAAGAAGACATAAATACCAATAAGCCCAGATTTAGGTAATGTGATCCAAGAAACAGCCCTGCTAATGACTACAACTGCTAAATGTGCTCTACTCTGGTGAACCTTGTTCAGATTCTTGCTAATCTGACCCCTGTGCTGGTGAAGTCCTGCTCTCAATTCTGGGTACTGTTTTCAGTTGTTAACATTTGCCCAACTGATGAAATTTCCAGGTGGCTGATAGCTGGCTATCACGGTGAGTTCAGAAGAAAAACTATCAAATCATTCCATTTCTGTGACTATACCGATATGTGGATCATTTTTCCAGATCTTCAGTGTCGTACTGTGGAACTGTCTATATTTCATAAAGTTCATTTATTACCTTCTCATGGAATTTCCTCCCAGCCCCAAAACTCAAATAACCTAAAGGGTAGGTAAAAATCAAGCTATATTCCAAGCTATACAGCATTCTACCAGATTCTCTGTAATCTTTGTTTTTATGACATGGTGAGTTTTGTTGCAAACTTGTTTGTGCTTTCTAGTCAACTTCTATTCATATAAGCTCCTATAAACAAAAAACAAAGAACTATTTATAAACAAAAGAAAATCATTCAGAAAATTAGGTAAAAAAAACGAAGTGCCTATAGACTAATAGATAGTTAAGTTTTTCAATAAATTATAATTGCTAGAAGTTTATGTTGTTATAAGCTTCATGTTATAATTTTTATATTTATGTTCTTTCCTTGGTCTTTTATTTTTCTGAAATAGTTTGAATAAAAAATATTTCAAATACTCATACAATGACTTGATTATGTAGAACATGTATACAAAATTCACTTACCTGACACATAGAAATATTAGCAAATTCAAACTTCATTGACATGTTAATAACACCAAAAACATCTTTATGTATAAGTTTTATGTTAATTCTAATGAAAGAATTTGATAAAAGTTTTATATAAAATGTTTATGCCATAAATAATTACATTAATATAAATGCAGATTAACTGAACAAAAGATCTGGCAGAAAAAAAATTACTCCAGTTATCAATACATCTAAAATCTAGTTCAGAATCTGCCACTTCTTACTTCATCAACTTTTCATCACTGCCTCCAGAGCTGCAGTTTTCATTCCTATAAAATTAGAACATTGGACATTGTATACTGGATGGGTGTGGTGTCAATGTGACTCAAAACTAAATTTCCCAGAATCCTTTTCATGAATGATCATGGGTTAGAATAGCCAAAAGATAGACTTCATATTTAACAGAGTTAAACAGTGGCCATTAGTTTTGGAAGTTTGTTTCAGGTTGTCATGGTGATAAGCAAATGCAGAGGTCCAGTAGGTCTCAGCTACCTCCACTTTTTATCTACTCTGCTTACAGCTCAGTTTCCCACCTGCCAGTCACACATACCAGACCCAGCAGCAAAGATTTAGCTGCAGGCTCATAGAAGTAGCTGCTACACAAAAACTTAACCTCCCCTCCAGGTGGAGATTTTTAAGGAACTCTCTACCACATTCACACTTTGTGGTCCTAATTCATAGACGGAAAGTGTATTTTTTTTTTCCAGGGTTTACCTGAAAGCTTCCATTTGTCCACTTATATAATATAGGTGTTTAAGATAAATGATCGGTGATCTTTTGTTAAATCTTCTAGTCTTACTCTGCAGCATCACTTTCTTGATTCCTTACAACATTCAGATAAAGTCTAATTCTTATAATAAATCCTCTATTCACACAAACCTGTAGTGACTCTGTTTCCCTGATTTATGAAATGTGCTGAGCTCTGAAGCCCATTTGAAGTGTGCTCTTCAAGGATTCTCAGAGTCTATCTGTGACAGTGCATGGTATGTTCATACTTTAGCTCAGCAGGAGCACATTCAGGCCCATCCATCCATTTCTAGCAGACCACAGGGAAGTTAAGCCATAGTGTAAGTTTTCATGTGACTTCCCAGAACACCCACAAAGTATTGCATTCTCAGATTTCAAATATATAACCAATAAAAGGATTTACAATGACTGCATATGGATTAAGTAGACACAGAGGCTCACCTGCATAATAGTATATATTTAGAACACAAGTGCTTAAAAAAGAAATTAAATAAGAAATAACAAATACTCCTATTCATGTTTCTTAAGCATACAAAGATAAAATGGAGACTAAAGATTTGTTCAGTGGCCAAGGCCACAACTGAACCCCACCTGAAACTCCTTCCCATTCGTCTTCAATTGTTGCAAAAGTATTTTGCTTGTACCTAAAGGAGAACAATATCTCAGAAACTATTCCAAGACAATAAATCAAGAAAACTGGTTTGTTCACATTTTTTTTCTTTTCTTTCCATTCGTGAGGTGAACCTCCCACAGAGAAAGTTGTACCATACAAGAGACTCAGCAAAATGAATGAAAATATTTTTATGTCACTCAGAGATTATTTTTCTGTGGCATAGTTCCAATCAAAAAGCCATAGATTAAGAAAAAAGTGTGTGTGGGGGGGTGGGGGCTATGGTTTCTTAACTTAATAAAATTGCAGCTGTTCAAACATTTAGCATTTCACATTACAAAATAAGGAATTCACCCAAGTCAAGAGAAGCAGTATTTTTCTTTCATCAGTTAAGCATTTGTTTCAGGAATTAAACAAGAATACATTAAGAATGCATGTGGTATTTACATAAATTAGTTTGACTTGTTCACATCAACACCTAAATTATCCTTTTTTGCAGTCATCTTCTGAAAGCATTAGCAATTTATCTTTGCATACCACATTAATTCCAGAAGTAAATATGGACATGCTCATTTACAGTTTAGGAAATGCTTTAGTACATAATATAGAACAGCAAGGTATAGAGGGAAAGGCACTGACTTTGGAGACCATAGATCCTTGCTTTCTACATAACAGAATGGGTGAGAGGGAGATGGGGAGTCGCCTCTAATCTGAATCTCAAAATTTTACATAATTTCCATAAAGCATAGATAGGATAATAAAAGTCAAGAAGAAGGTCTAGAAAAAGCCAAATAAAGGGCATTAAGTCAGTTTATATTTTATAGGTGAGGAACAATCCTTTAAATGACGCACCCAAAATTAAAGAAAGGCTTATGAGGACTAGAATTCCAAAGACTTAACTACAAGTGTGACATTCTTTCTACTTCATTTCAATACATGTCATTCATTAATTTTGTCTAAAAACAACAAAAAACATTTTTATGTAGTATTTAGTATGGACTACATATTTTATATAGAAATTTACAAAGAATAAACATATTTTAAGATTAAGAACAGATGATTTTAATATAAATTTTCTGAGGTTTAATCTCACCTCTCTCTACTCCATAGTAGTTATGTGACTGTACACTAATTCCTCTGGACCTCAATTTCATATTTCGTAATATGAAGGTAAAATTAGCATCCAAATGAGAGAATTTTGAAGATCATGTGAGTCTGTACAGGTAAAGGTGGAGAATAGTGGCTGGTACATATGAAATACTCAATAAATATTAGTTATTACAGTTATTACATGCAAAAGGTTCTGCAGGGTCACCATGCTGATGCAACCTATTGGTCTGGACTTGCCATCAATTGTCATGACAATGTCAAGGTCTTCTGATATCCTTAGGAGCATTTGGGATGAATGGAGGAGCCTGTGTAAATATGCTGAGTTCATCATCAAAACCCGAGCAGTATCTCGAAGGAGAAGCTGCAGCTTCAAATTGAGCAAAATCAATTTATTGCTAGAAAATCCAAAATCCACATAACAATCACTTATGAATAAACACATGGTTACATTTTTATTCCTTTTCAACAAGACTGTGTGATTTTTGAAAGGATTACATTAAAAAATGCACAAGATGAACTATCTCCTATACTTGAATAGAGTTATTTGAGACTCAATTAATAGACGATTTCTGTTACAACACTTAGAGTTGCTGTTGTATCCAAGTACAATTTTAAAATGTCAGAGTGGGAAGGGAATTTAAGAAGCATCTGGTCACTGCCATCCTCAGTTTATGCAATAAATAAATATCTTCAGGAAACTTCCAGTCACTATGATTTTTTTTTTTTTTTTTTGAGACTAGGTCTCACTATTTTTGCCCGTGGAACTGCAGGCTCATGTTGCCCGGGGTACCAGAGACTCAAGCAATCCCCAGCTTCAGTCCCAGGTAGCTGGGATTACAGGCACGTACCACCATACCCAGCTATTTTTGGGGGACTAGGTCTCGCTACGTGCCCCTAGCGGACTCGAACCACAATCCCTGGCCCCTGCCGCAGCTTCCTAGGCTACCGTCTACAGGTAGTGTAGATGGCCATGCCCTGCCACAATGATATTTTGAAGAAGAGAATTCTTACTTCCTATGGAAATTTTCTTAACACTGAAAGTTTTGATTATTGGAACAATTTTTCCTTTACTTTGGACATATATTTGTTACACAGTAACTTCCACCAACAAGAAGGGATTACTAATCTACCCAAAAAACATCAAAAAGGACACCTGTGCTCCTATGTATTGTAGCACTGTTTACAATAGCCATGATATGTAAACCACCCAAATGCCCCCAAACATATGAATGAATCAGAAAGATGTGGTCTATTTATTCAAAGGCATATTAGTAAGTAATCAAAAAAGACAAACTTAACACATTTGTGGTAACATGGTTGGAGCTAGAAGAAATCACATTAGCAGAAATAAGCCAGAAAGAAAAACACAAAAACGAGACGGTTTCACTTATGCAGAAGATATAAGGAAAACAAACAAAAGGTAAAGGAAAAAGTAAAGCTAACAAACTGACAGCAAAACAAAAGCTTACTGCTAAGGAAGAGGAGGGAGGAAAGGGGAAATTAGGGAAGGGATGAGCCCAAAAGAATAAGACTACAGGTAAATGAGTGATATGGTGATGGGTGAACCACAGGGAATATAACAAGATCTAAATAATATATGTATAAACAATACAAGTAAATTAAAAAAAAAAGATTGGAAAGGGAAAAATAAGAACTGATTTCTGGACCCCAAACATGGTAATCTTATTTTATGAGCAAAAAGATCTATGTAAAAGTGCTTGTTAGTATGTTAGTAATGAACATAAAATAAGCTATATTGGGTATTGTGTGATAATTTTGACTGGTGTAGACCTGAAAATAGACTTCTGAGTTTCTTGTCTTTATCAATGTCTTTTCAATATCTTTCACTTTCAGTCACATATCATATAAGTTTACCTTTCACAAATGAATCCACTGTATTTGGTATCAGTACACACATATGTTTTCCTGCTCAAATTTTTTTGTTGATGTGATCATTATTTCTAGTTTATCCCATTTTGACTTATGTTTTTATTAGGACACAGTAATCCTGAGCAGATTCAGCTATGATATTCAAAACTAGAATTTTTTTTTTATTTGAATGGTTTTTTCAGCCAAGAAAATGGTATAAGGTGACATTTATTAACAGAGGGTGCCTTGTTCAGTCCTGATCCCAAGAATACACACTCACACCATTTAAAAACAACTTGTTCCATAAGCCCCGTCCGCCAGCGGGTGATGGCGGCCGCCCGCGGCCCAGGCAGAAGCTCGGGCGCCCCGGACCCCCTAGCCAGGGGGGGGCGAGGAGCGTCTGGCTACTCCTGGGTAAGCTCCCCAGTGGGAGGTCAAGCCGGCCTGGGAGGCACCGGGAAGCCCCCAGCCCCCGGAAGCCGGGGTGCATGGAGGGGCCAGCGGTCCCAGACCGGCCCGCCCCCGCGCGCCCGGTCCTGCCGGCG
>PVHY01032088.1:0-12126 GCA_004024945.1 Uropsilus gracilis | reverse complement strand
TTCCAGAGTGGAAGATATACCCTTATGGAAACAAGATTTTTGTTTGTTTGTTTGTTTGAGACTAGGTCTCACTATTTTTGCCCATGGAATCCCAGGTTCCCATTGCCCGGGGTACCACAGACTCAAGCAATTCCCAGTCTCAGCTTCCCAGGTAGCTGGGATTACAGGCACATGCCACCACGCCCAGCTATTTTTTTGGAACTAGGTCTCGCGACGGGCCCCAGGTGGGACTCGAACCGCGATCCCTGGCTCCGGCTGCTTTATAGGCTGAAGCTTACAGGCACGAACCACCGTGTCCGGCTGGAAACAAGATTTTGTGTGAGCCCAGTTATGTTAAGAAAAGGAGGGGAAAGGATTGGGGGGAGTGCAGAATAGAAACTGCTAATTTGGAATCAAGTGATCTCTTAATCTGGGATCTACCACTAATTTTATCAGTGAAAATGGACAAGTCATTTCTCCTCAGTTTCTTTATGTGTAAAAGTAGTACTAAGATTGGTACAAATCTACCATTCAGTATTACTTTTTACTAGTTAAAATGGCCCTCAGTTTCTATAGTGTGTGTGAGAGAGAGAGAAAGAGAGAGGAGGAGGAATATAAGAACAGAAATTTAAATAAGCATGAGAAAGAAAGGAAAGTCATTCAATCTTCATAGTAGCTTGGTAAATATTTTATAGAATGTAACAATTAAAAGTGATTTCAAAATGGATTTGCTGGTCTCAAAAGTAGGGCTTTATACTTGCTAATCAAAGGGTCAATTAGAGATTACCAGGACATCCTCTTTTGAAGAACAATCACTATCATTTAGAAATTTAAGACTCAGAGATTGAAAAGTCTTGGATTTTGAAAACCAAAAGCAATTAACGATCTGTTTCTTTCAGTCTATGTGCTTGCATAGTTTTACTTACAGGATTGTCCTTCTTCTGACAGCTGGTGATCTATGTCCTTGTGGGGTGAAAGGGGATATATTTTATGTGCTAGATAGTAGTTTCTTTGATAAATGCAGAATAAACTTCATTCACTTCCTTTCTCTCATTGGCACATCTTGCTGATTTATTGTAAGCTAAGGGATAAATACATGTGTGTACTCTGTGTAATCTGGAAAGTATCTCTCTAGTTCTAACGTGGTAAAGAAACTACTTTCACCACTTAATTCTCTCACATGTAACAAAGGGGTTTTGTCCTTTGTGTGCAAAAGGAAAATATCTTTTAAAACTTCACAATGCCATGCTCTGATTTTTGTTTATGATTATGTATTTCAGGCCCTGCTTGATACTCAGACTCTTTTGCGTGCACAAATTACAAATTTTACCTTCAACCTGGGCTTTTCAGGGAAATTTTACCATACAGGTAAGAAAAAGGAGAGGAGTTGTCTCATAAAAGCCTCTATCTTCCCTGTGTCCCTCCCCCTTTGTTTTTTCCTAGTAGTCCACTCCATTTAATACAATTCCTTTTCACTGTTACAAAATGCTAATAATTTGAAAGGTTATTCACCATGGTATTATCTAGTCATCTTCCTTTGCTATTGAATTGTCATCTACATATAGAATCATTTCTAAATAATAAGTATAAGTGTTCACAAATTGTCACAAGTGTACAATCACTGTGTGGCCAGCATGCAGATCAACAAAGACCATGTTACTAGAATTCCCCCACTTATGTTTCCAGTTAGCTTCCCCAAAGAAAACCACTATCCTAGTTTCTATCAGTCAGCCTGGCTTTAAGCTAAGTATGAAAGGAATTATAGACTTTTCTGTTTCCAGCTTGCTTTGTTCAACTTCATTTTGGTTTCATAGACATTGTTTTGTAAATTGGGATTCATTTGTTTTCACTGCCTTCCAGTATTCCATCATTAGAATATTCCATTTCATTGCAATGTGGATTCCTGATTTGTTTCTTCTTTGACTTTTTTGTTAATTGTCATGTAAAGAAAATCTTTGTACCTATCCTTCAGAGGACATAAAGAATCTTTTCTGTCAGTTACCAACTGGAAATAGAATTGCTAGTCATATGGAGAATTATGAGCAGTTTAAGCAGAAAATTCTTTGCTGAAGAATTCTTCAAATTAGTTGTATCTGTTTATATCCCCCAAAGTATATGTTTCTCTGTTGCTCTCCATCCTCATTAATATTCAATATTGTCTATGTAATTTTAGCCTTTCTTGTGGGCATGTAGAGATACATCATAGTTTCAATATGTTTCTCTGATGAGTGAAGAAAATTAATTTCTTTCTTATGTTTATTGGCCATTTGGATATCCTCATTTGTGAAATTTCTTTTCCTTTTTGCTTAGTGATTTCTGGGATTTCTTATGTAGTCTTAGTGAGTCCTTCATCAATTATTAAGTACAAATACTTTCTTCTGTATGGGTTGTGTTCTCAGTCTCTTAGTTGTTTTTCTTTTTTGGTGAACAAAAATACTTAACATAGTCAAATTATCTTCTTTTTGCTCTATTGCCAACACTTTGTGTCTTTTAAAAGATATCCTTACATACTGTAAGATCATGAAAATATGTTCCTACATTCTCAAAATGTATATATTTGTGATCCATCTGGAATTTAGTTTTGTGTATGTGTGAACAGGGATGAAGATACCTTCTTTTTCTTATGCAAAGAAAACCATCAACAAAATGAAACCTAATGAATGAGAGAACATATTTACCAACCACATATCTGAAACAGGTTAATATTCAGAACACATAGGGAACACATTTAGCTTATTAGCAAAAATAAGCAATCTAATTTAAAAATGGGCAAAGAATCTAAATAGACTCTTCAAAAAGGATGACTGACAGTTACACTCAAAGATCAGCATCACTAGTGATCAGAGAAATGCAAATCAAAATGACAATGTGATAGCATCTCACATTTCTTAAAATGGCTACTATCAAAAAAAGACAGTAAACATGGGGTGAATGAGGAGGTGAAGTAATAGGCAGCAAATCTGGTGAGGATGTGGAGAAAAGGTAACTTGTGTCTTCTTAGTGGGAATGCCAATTGATACAACCACTATGGAAAACATGGAGGCTCCTCAAATAAATAAAAATAGAACTATCACTAGGAATAGATCCAGCAGTTTCATTTATGGGTATTCATCTGTAGTTAATAAAAATATTAATTCAAAAAGATACATGCACCCCATGTTCACTGAAAAATGATTCACCATAGTTGAGATATGGAAGAAACCTAAGTGCTGATCAATATGTATGGATAAAGATGTGATATTTATATATGCTGTTGAGTATATATATACATAATGAAGTTTTATTCAGCTACAAAATACAATGAAATCTTGCCATTTAAGATAATACAGGTTGACTTTGATGGCATTATGCTAAGTAAAGCAAGTAGGAGAAAGACAAATACCATATGATCTTACTTATGTATGGAATCAAAAATTTAAAGTAGAAAGCTCATTAATACAGAAATTAGACTGATGGTTTCTAAAGACAGGGGATGAAAAATGGGCAAAATGGATGGAGTCAAAAGTTACAAATTTCCAGTTATAAATAAGTCTTTGGGGTGTAATGTAAAGCATGAGGACAATATTAGTAATAGTCTTGGAACTCTGAAAGTTAAAGAGTAGATCTTAAATTTATTCATCATTCAAAAAAGTAACTATGTATGATAATAAAAGTTAACTAGACATCATGCTGACCATTTTATAATATGTATAAATTTCAAGTATTATGTTACAAACTTAAAACTAGCATAATGTTATATATGATAGTTATATCTAAGTTTAAAGAAACAGTAAGTGTGGTCTTCTTTTCATCTCATTCTCCATTTCTTTTTGGTGGTAGATTTTTTTAAAGCTAATTTTCTATATAATCTTTCTACATAGAGAAACCTTTGTATATTCACTTATTATTTCTATAATTTATAGATATTTTTGGACCTTCTACCTATGCAAATATGTAAATATGAATAGTAAAATTTTAATTTCTTCCTTTTAAGCCTTATGAATTTGCTTTCTTTTCCTTGCCTTTGGCACTAATTTGGGTTTCTGGTACAATATGAAATAAGACTGGTGATGGTGACACTTGTATCTTGATCCAACCTCAAGGGGAAATCTTTTAATAGCATTGTTTCCATTCTCCAGGGAAATTCTTTCAAATGATGATTTTGTGGACACTTTATTAGCTTAAGGAAGCATTCTATTCCTAGGTTGCTAAGAATTTCACCTTCAATGGGTGTTGAATATTCTGTGTAATCAATTATTTATTGTCTCCCTTACTAAAATGAATACTCCATGAAGACATTACTGCTTTAACTCCAGCAACTAAGACCATGCCTTTGAAAAATGAATTAATGAACAAGTGATTTGATTCAAGTATAATCATCTTTAAGTAAACTATTATGATGTAGATGGAATTAGATTGTAATTTGACCATGTTTGACCATTATTATAGAAAATAATTTTAATATTAAGAAAAGTTAAGTTTTTTAAATGTGAGAAAACAATCCTGGCAACTTAACTCTTTGTGAAACCCCAAGTGCTGAAGAATGACTGTAACCAGCAGCTTTTCTTCTTTCTTTCTTTTGAAACATTTGTCTTCTTTCCTTGCTTGAGTACTCAGGCTCAGTACACAAACATTCTTTAAGTCAAGGAAAGCAGAATAGAGAAGGAAGCTAAGTCTGAGACTTGAAGGAGGTCTTGTTATTTATATATGATAGGAAAGCTTCCACTAAAATATAGCTAGACTTGTCTAAAATCAGTAAACTTCATTTTCAGTGGAAATATATGTAAAACTTAATGCTCTGAATCTTCCAAAAATTAGCTATTGTAAAGTTTAACTGAATTACAGTATATTCCTTTTTAAATAGAAAATTCCTTTTTCTATTAAAAATTCTATCATTCTATTCAGTCTTGACAGGAAGGAGAGAAACAGTGCTCTAATAATAGTAAGACATCATTTCAGGTAGGTTTCATCATTTTGATTTATTTTAATATCATGAAAGACATAAAAAGTATAGTCCCATTTTAGTGAGCAATACTATATTCTAGGTACAGAGCTAGGCACTTTTCACTGAATTATAGAATTAAGGAATATGTTATCTTGTTTTCTAGATAAGAACACAGACACTTAAGGAGGTCCAAGGTTATATAGCTAGTTATATAACTAGTGTCAAAAATGGTCTTAACTTTAGATCAGTCAGAGCTCAAGTAATTAGAAAAATTAGATTTTTACAGTTTAATTGGCAGTCCCTGATGAAGGAAGCTGATTGGCAAAAGCATTCTTCTTATCTATAAATTCATTAGGTTTACAGTTCACCCAGCATTATTTGTATATATTTATAAGCACTATATGCAGCTTTTTAAATGTATATATTATAAATATGATATATATACATATGTGCTTAACTATATAATGTATAAATACATATGCAAATATATTTGTCTATGTAACTTACCTATTTCTACCAATAGTGTTTAAAAATGTAACTGTATCATAGAAATTAATTAACAATGTAAAGAGAAGTGTTATATTGAATGAGTGAATGCTGATCTTATTTCTAAACTCCAGTTAGTCAGTGATTTAGTTTACTTGATTAGAATTCAGGTTCTGAATTCAGGTTCCTTTCCAACCTTCTCAGTGACTTAAGACATTTACTTCACCTTCCCAAACACCAATTTCCTTGTCTGTAAAGTGAAGTTAGCAGGGGCACTTACCTCATAGAAATGTAGTGAAATTAAATGAGAAGATGCTTTTAAAACACTTCACACCATGCTTTACAAAAGACAAATTCTGAATCAATGATTTTTTTTACTATAAATACTAAAGTTAGGAATAACCATGAGACATAAAATTATTTAAAAGTATACAGAATAAAATAGGTCATTTGACATCACTTTATATGATTTCAGTGTAGTTTTGTAACAACTCAAGAAATGATAGCTAAAACTGAGGAACTTGACTTTCAATTCTCCCTTCAACCAGTTCAGCTCTGAGAAAGGTGGACATGCAGGGGGATATAAGTCTGTCAGGAGCCCAGAACAGTGCAAACGCAAACAACTGTGTGTCCACTGCTCCTTGTTATAATGTTTAAAGTAGTCAATAGACACTTCTTCACAGTGTCATAAATTTTAATTTAAAACAACCCTAAGTTGGTATTAAAGGAAATTAGATAAGATCTATAAAGGAAAAAAGAAAGGCAGATGTTGATGCCTACTATGAATTTATATCTATCTGCAGAGGGCAGACAACATTTGTCTAATCCCTCCATGATTGAAATGTATGAATATTTTGATAGCATATTTCTCTGTGGTATTCAGGGAAGACAGAAAGTGCCTGAGCTTATGTTCTAAGATTCCCATGATCTGTTGCTGTGTACTGAAAAATAAACTTTGGGTAAAGGCTGACTTAAGCTAAAGAAAAAATATGATAAGAAAAGTACAGAGAAAGACAGGCGGTATAAGAGGCAAGAAAAAGAAATTAAAATAGTAGGAAGGGTGACTTTTCATAAACCAGGAAATCTCAGCTCACTTTACACACTCACCTTCACCAGGAAAGCTGGCTTCAGCAATGAACTGATTATTGGCAAACCCCAAGAGTCTTCTGTTTTCAGTAGGGCAAAGTAAGTCCACAGTAAGCAACAAGCAGTAATCTTAATCATATGGTATCATGAAGACATACAAAATGTTGTGCAAAAGCAAAATATCTTGGATATAAATGGATATGTTGAACTGCAGCGAACCAAGCCTTATGATCCTATGTCAAGAAGAGAACCCAAAACTCAGTCACAGGTAATGATGCTTCTTCACAGGGCTACAATATTCACCACCTAAAAGGTACTAGAAACCAGGGCCCCAGCATGACTAGAATCATCTTCCTATTCCTCTGCATTCCTTTCTAGATGGAACTGTAAGACAATCAATCACTCAGAAGCTCCAAGAAATGCTCATTGTCAGTGATTTATCCAACAGCCAGTTTGACTTGGCTGATTCTTGAATACAGTGCCCCTCTGCCACATATCACTCTCCTGTTCTGTGAGAATGCCCCCATCTCATGCAGTACTAGAGTTGAAAACAAAACAAACTCCAGGAGACATACAAAAGAGACCCATGAACAGGAGTAAAAAGTGCAGGAGAAAAGGGCAGTGATGTGTCAGATCACCCAGAACATAGCAGAACTAGAGATACTTCCTTTCCCAAAGAGCAACGCAAGAATTGCTAGCCATCTTTTCACCAAGATGACTATTACCATGAAAGGAGTCATGTGACTTGGTGACTTGCTCAGAATCATGCCACTCAGATGTGTTGGAGCCTATAAATAAAGTAAAACCTGACTCCAAAGGCTGTGTATGTCCCATTATACAGTAGCAACATGTGTGTGATGATGAAAGAAAAAAAAAAACAAGAGAAATAAAAGCAGATTAGATGACCTTCATATATGGAGGGAATGTGGACCACTCTGAACAATGAAAATGAAACTGAAGACTCTCCTTGGTGAAGGATTATGCTATTCCATTCATTCGACATCACTAAGCCTGTTCTTCTTTTATAAATTAGAAGGCCCGAGGAGCCTCATACTGTGCCTTTATCTGTAAGTGACTTTCATTACCCGATAAATCACAGGATATGATTCTTTCCCTGCCAGTGGGCTATGCCTTCCTTCTCGGGGGAAACTTAATGAAAGAACAGTGGTGATAGGCCCTGGGCTCAGAAGTCTGGTGAGGGCAACAGTCCATCCTCCACCCTAGCCTGTAGGGCCTTATTAAAACCAGTCACATCAGAACTGCTACTGAGAACATGAGTGGACATTTCCTCTGCACGGCAGGGACAACTTTCAAGAGCCCATGGCTCTAGGATGTCACTGGATTCAGTGTCGTGGCTAAAATCTAAGTGTTGCCACATCATTTTATGATTCAGATCATCTTATGATATACCAGGACAGGGGGGAGGTACCTTCTATTGCCCTTATTTCATGTTTTGGTAAACAAAGTGCTGGGGGAAGCACAGAGAGTCTCCTAACCCCTTAGTTACAAACACTGTGGGATTGTCCAGTCTCGCCAACTCCTGGTGGGGAAAATGGAGGGAATAACATAAGCCCAAACATGAAAATGCACAGAGACAAAAGCTGGATTGCCTCTCAAGGAAATGTGAGTTTCATGAAGGAAAGTCTACTTCTACAAATGAGAGAGAAAGGACAAGTTCCAGGAACACAAACACCACCCAGGAGCCCTGGGGTTGTTACAACTTGACCACATCTCAACTTCCTTCCACCTCTTCCATCCCTTCTTTTCTCCACCCTTTGCTTTTCTCTCTTTCCTCCCTTTGCTTTTCTCTAATTCTCCTAATTACAATGCCTACATTTCCAGTTTTCTCCTTTCTAGGCATTCGTTTTCACTAAATATTTCTGAGTAGCGTATCAAGCCTAAGGAGGCTTGATAAAATGAATTCAGCATGTTGTTGTGACTGCTTAGTTAAAACCCTAGGGCCCTGCCTCACATTTCATTATTCATATTCCTTCAAGTACATTTCCAAGTAGCCCTCTTCTCTCCAAAGTAGAAATCATACAGACATGCTCAAAGTGGAGAGTCCTTGGAAATGTTTGTATATTTCTGTCTTTAAGTGTCTCATGTCTCATGATCAAAAACTTTTGCTTTTGTCGCAGTCTCTGATTGTCACCCAAGTAATATATAGTTCTTTACTACACTTCATGCATGAAGTATTATATGTATCTAAGTATAACTGATATCTTTAAAATACATATATATGATGAATAATTAGATAGATGATAGATTAGATAGAGTAATAACCAGTATCACAAATTTATTGAATAATCTTTTTTTCCCCAAAGGAACTGAAGAAGAAGATGAAGGGGATGACCATCTTTTAGGGTCAGTGGAGGAGTTCTGGTGGTTTCCTCACATGTGGAGCCACATGCAGCCCCACCTCTTCCACAATGAGTCCTCTCTGGTGGAACAAATGATTCTCAATAAAAAGTTTGCCCTGGTAAGTAACTCACTTTGAATAGTATATTGAACTAATTTATATTAACTATAGAAATTATCTGCTTTTTGTATGGACAGCCACTTAGCAATTTCTGCATATTGGTACTTTTAAGCATGATTTCCTGTGTGATCATTAGAACAACTTGTTATTGCAGCCTTTCAGTTTGTGACTTGAGTGTATACTGGGTTCATATCACTATGTTTCATGCTGTAATGTCTAATCCAGAGGAACTTTACAAGACACTGTGAGGACTTGGTTACACAGCACTGTGATCAGTGCTCACATAACATAACTCTGTCCACAATGAGCATCCTTTCACACTAGGAGGGTGCACAAAGAAAATGTCTTCAGCAAAATTGTGGAAACAATTTCAGAAACACTCCAAAATAAGAATACAATTTAGGTACCAGGAAGAACTGGAGTGAAATGAGGCTAAGGGGAAAGACCAGGTAGAAGGCCATATTGTGTGTAAGGCCACTAAGTCTCAGTTGAAAAGGCCATGGAGAGAGAAGGAAACCACTTGAATGGCATTGCAAACATGTGATAGGGATGAAGCTTTCTCCGCCCTGAGTCTGGCACCTTGGACCACTCAGCCAGCCTGACACCTGGATGAAGCTTTCTTGACGGAAGCAAAATACTGTCTCACAATGAAGAGCTTCTGAGTTGGCAGAGAGAACTTTACAGTAAAGTTTATAAGAATGAACAGCATTCAGGATGATGTGCTTAGGATCCAAGATAATAAAACACATTCAGTAACAAGCCAATGTGGGGTATGTGCTGGGTAGGAAATGGTGTTTTATCTTTGTCTTTATGTATTCTAGTGGGTACACCAATCCACAGAGGGAGTCCAGACTGGCTCCTATGCATTCATCCAGCCTTTTCCTTTAGCACTTGGTGAGAGAAACTATTTTAACTCAACAGAAACTGTTCTAGAGGGAACGCTGCCTTGATTATCATCTCACTACAACACACAGAAGCTTAACCTGTGCTAATATTGGTTTTCTAAATAGGATCACAGATTACTTTGCCCCACCAGCTTGTTTGGAGTTCTGAACTTAACAAGTATGAGTGTTTTCCAAAGGAACAAAAAGAATGCAAAGAGAATGGGTGTTCAAACAAGACTGGAGGTTGTGACTAGAACACAGTATTCAAATGAGTGACTGAGAGTACACTAAGTGCCTTTCTGCCTAAGAAAATCTAAGACTTTTATGTAAAACTCTTGTCTTTGTGTTTGCTTATTTGTTTGGGGAGGTTGTTTAGTTTTTTGTGGGTTTTTTTTTTGTTTTTGTTTTTGTTTTTTTTTGCTTGGAGAGTAATTTTGGTGTAATTAATTGTATCTGTTTTTTAGTTTAAATTATTTTTATATTTTTTATTTGACTGCACATGTATATATTTTTTACATCATTGTTTACCCCAAAGTTCTCCCACCACCTTGTCACCCATGAGCTATCATCTTAATCTCTTGTTTGAACCTTCTCTATCACTTATAGTCAAACACTGGTCATTTTCATTGAGTTTCAGCAAACAGATTTGATCTATTATCCTTTTGCACAATGTGGACACTCACAAGAGAATTTGATGTCAATTTTAATTTAGTTTGGAGAGCTTTATCTAAGAGCTAATTACAGAAAGTCAAGCAAATCCTTCAAATGAATGCATTTGATGGTTCCAGTTATTAAGAAATGCAGTTTTAGAGATTGATTAGAAGAATATTTTTAGTTACCAAATATAGGTTAATTCAGATACTAAAATGAAATTTCAGCAGGTGATTTTTTTTAGAAAGGTGCTGTTTTTGAGGTCAGGATAAATTGTAATATTAATGATGGACCTACATTACCATTTCAAGCATTGTACAGCTTTTAAAATTGGATAAAATTCCATCAGAAAAGTAAAATAATATTTGAGGTCTAAATTACCTCAAAAGAGATCATCAGAAAAGTAAAATAGCATTTACTTTAGACTTCAAAAAAGATCATATATATGCTGATGATCTTTTTGGATATATATAAGCATATATAATATAAATATATTTATAGGTACATTTACATATATTTATGTATATATAAATGTATATATAGATATATATTACATATCTATAAATACCATCAGCTAAAGAAATGAATCTAAATGTTGGTCATTATGGTAGTTCAATTTTTTAATGATAATATAATTAGAAAATTTTTCTTAAGAATTCATTGCCACCACCAGATGATGATATTTGGATAAAAACAGTGTTCATGTATAAATAAAATCGTGCCTAGGATTGCACTTTTGATTTCATTATCACTATTCTTTCAAATAGTGTCTTTCCTCCACTCTTTTCTAAGTTCAGCAGCACTTGCTAATTTACACTAACTGGAATGTATTGTCAATTATGCAACTTTTTAGATTAGTGAGCACATTAACTTTTCTAATACTGAAATCAAGATTATAGTATCAAAATGTAATTTAGCATATATTGAAACACTTGCTGGCTTAAGGAATATACGATAATCTTTTCATTAGTTTGCTTGCCAGCTAGAATGAATTCTATCATTTTTACTTCAGTGAAGCACTTTATAAAAGGGGATATTAGATATTCAATTTAATTGATATTGAAAACAAAGTCTAATTCTCATGGACCTAATAGAAATAGAGTTCAAGATAGGGTGCAGAAGGTCTCTTCTGGGCTCTTCTGGTAGATCATTGCTGGATTAATGCAACAGCACCATTTACATTACTCAAGCATTTACTCAGAGTGGAATGACCTCTATGGTGATGTCTATAACTTACTTCGTAAAAAGAATAGCTGAAGAAACTTGGAAAGGGCAAGAGATAGAAGAGAAAAATAAGGATATATCTTCAGTGAGAATAGTCACCTTATAAGTACTGGTATGGCCATATCAAGTATTAAAATATTGAAATTTGTCAGCACTCACTGCCTCTCAGACTTTTTCCCAGTATTCCAAATCATCCACTCACTTGAGTGGCCTGACTTATGATCTCCAGCTGGCAGGAGCTGTGAGTGATCACTGCCTTGTTGGCTAAGAAACATTTTGAGTACCACCCCTGAATACAGTCAATTATATGATTTAGAATAGATTTGAATCAGTGTAAAGTCATAGAAGAGGGGATACAATCTCAATCTCTCTCTCCCTCTCCCTCTCCCTCTCCCCCCCTCTCTCTCTCCCCC
>PVHY01032087.1:0-12131 GCA_004024945.1 Uropsilus gracilis | reverse complement strand
GGGAGCAGAAGGGCAGTCGTGACTGGAAGGGAGATGTCCCTCCCGTGCTCTCCAGCCCCGAAGTGCAAGAGGTCAGGATGGCCTCCTCTTAGTCTGCCAGAACAGACCCAGGGGCTCCTGGCGTGTGTGCCCCAGTTCCGTCTTGCATTCTGCAGGGCGCTGGGTGGAGGGAGTGGCAAGGGCAGGAATGTTGTAGATCCCCCAGGGCGACAACAGCGGCAGGAGCATTGGCGCTCTCGCTCCCAGCAGCAGCTGCGGCTGCCAGAGCGCTCATGAGGAGAGCTGCGGTCTAGCTGGCACTTGGAGCCTCTTCTTCCATCAGCAGAACAAACCAGCGAGCTGGAGCCTGCTGTTCCCACTTCACATATGGGGAACAGTCAGAAATGTGTTCAAGATCCTCCCAGATTTGAGCCAGATGGGCCGGGTCTCTGGTCAGCTCTACACACCCTCCTGCTCTTGCAGGGAAAATGCAACTGGACTTTGGCTCTGCTCGGACTAGCCCTGGAGGACAGAGCTGGGTGCGATCATGCCATCCCCCTGTACCTCGGTGTCTGCCCCGGTAAAACAGTGCCCCCCCCTTCTCTGGAGTTTGCATGAACAGATGATTTTGTGACATGCAAAGTGCCCTAGATTAATACTGCAGCAGGAGGTGCAGAGGCTGCTCGGTGTAGCCCTGCGGTCCAGTCATCCGTGGGCTAGACTGACCCGTGTAGACTAGAAACTTTGCAAAGAAAGGGAGGGATGAAAGAGGACCCCCCCCCGACCTCATTTGAAAAGACGCACATATAGAATATCTGCACATCAGCTGGCAGAGCCGACACGGAGTCGAGCTCGAATGAAATGAAGTGTGTGGCTGGCTGGGGGAGAAGGGAGCTGGTGGCAAATGGGAAAGATCAGATGTTCAGTCAACAAACATGTGGAAAGTGCCTTCTCTGTGCCAGACGCTGTTCCAGGTATTGTGAATGTTGAAAGGAACAGAACAGAAAATGCCTACCTTTGTGGAGCAGCGGCTCCAGGTCGCTGTGGGTCGGGTGCAGATTCTGATTCAGTGGACCTGGCGTGGGCCTGAGGGTTCACATTTCTTTTTTTTTCTTTTTTTTTGGGGGGGGGGACTAGGTCTCGCTATTTTGCCCAGAGAACCACAGACTCACGCTGCCCGGGATACCACAGACTCAAGCAATCCCCAGCCTCAGCTTCCCAGGTAGCTAGGATCACAGGCACACACCACCCCACCACGCCCAGCTGTTTTTTGGGACTAGATCTCACTGTGTTGCCCCAGGCGGGACTCGAACCGTGATCCCCAGACCCCGCGGCGACTCCATAAGCTGTCGCTTACAAGCATGCGCCACCGTGCCCGGCTAGGGCCCGCATTTCTGATAGCCGCCCCGGGTCTGCTGCTAGTGCTATCCTCCTGGAACCCCACTTTGAGGAGCAGGATTCAAGCAGGGTGTGAGGTCCCCTGTCAAAGGCAGGGATGTGAATGGCTCAAAAGCAGGTGAGCGGAGCACTTGGGGGCAGGGAGCTGGGGGAAAGGAAAACTAGAAGGGAAGATGGAGTATGTTGCTATTTATCGGGCTGGGGGAGGCTGGAGCACGCCTTACCTCTCGGGATATACCTACCTACTCACTGAGCTCTGTGCTCGGCACACAGTAGGGATTTTGTGGGCCTGTGTGAGTTAAGGGGATGGCCTGGGGCCCCAGGCTCAGTGTTGAGGGTGCCCCCGCACCAGTGGTACTGGGCGAATGCCCAGCTCCCAAAAATCTTGAAGCAGTTACTCAGCAGGGCAAGGCTGGAAGCCGGGAAACTTCATTATCTTCCCATCTCCCCTGCGGAACAGATGTTCCCACGCTCGGCCAGGATGTCACAAGCAGGAGCCGTGTGGGCTGCAGCAGAAGGGACTGAAGGCAGACCACAGGAAGGACTGTTAGCCAGTTTGGCCTGCCCCCTCCCGACCGGCTCATGAGGGCTGGATTCCTGGTCTCCCGGCCCGGGTCAGAAAAAACAAACACCCTTCGCTTGGCGGGTGCCGGGCGGGACCCGGGGAGCGGCCGGCGGTGAGACAGGGAAGGGCTCCAACTGCGATGGGCTCGATTCTCCAAACAAAGCGCCGCGACTGTGCGTCAGGGGCCCTTTCCGGCCTGGCCGGGCCAGCCTGTTTATTTTGTTTGTTCCTGGAAGCTGTTGCCCTGATGGACAGCGCAGGGGACGCTGATCCCATGAATTTGCTCGTGGCGGGTCAGCCCTCCCTGGGGACAGATGGGCCCCATCAGCAGCCAGCCCGGAAGAGGCCAGCATCGGCCCTCCGCGTGTTTGTTTGAGCTGGTGTCGCCAGTGATGAGCCAGTCTGCGGGTGAGGGCTCGGGGTGGGGGTGGGGGGCAGGGACCGAGAGCCCGGGGCTGGATTCCCCCTCTCAACGCCTTCCCTTCTCACCCCCCCCTCGTTCTCGGCCCTAGACTCATTCGCAGCGCAGACGAGGCCTGTCTGAGCTGCCACTGTCCCCTACCCCCCCTCCCCCAGACCCTCCCTGGCAGGAAAGGGGAGCATATCGCCCCTTTGATGTGCGAAGACAGGACAGGACAGTTGCCACCCACTTGGGCGATGCTGGGTGCCGGGGAGACAAGTGGGGTGGAAATGGGTGAGTGGGTCAGATCTCACGGGGTGACCCTGTGGAGGGGGGAAGGTGGTGACGCCTCCTCTGTTCCCTCCGCCATGTCTTTGCCGAGGCTTGTGGTGGGGTCGGGCCTTGAGACGCACAAGGACTCCGGCTTTGCATGGCCCACCCCAGCAGGTTGGCACCCCGAACATGGGGCATGGCACCCCCCCAGCCCCAGCCCTCTGCCCATGCAGGTCCATGGCCTACAGATTGGGGGTGGGGGGGCGATTTCCAAGATGCTTCATGTAGAATAAAGGGTACGGTTGGGGGGGGGAGAGGGAGGACTGGGGTCCTCCTCCCGGACTCAGGATCGGGCGTGAGGGTGCTGAGCCCCATGGAAGGACGAGGGTAGCGAAGGTCACCTGGGAATGCCCGCGGTGTCGCGGCTCTGCCTGTCCCCAGCCCCCTTCCCGGACCCCACTGCGCACCCCTCACGCGTGGGTGTCAGCCTGTTGTCGGCTCTCCTCTCGCTGGTTTATTCTCCCGTGAGGACCTTGATGTTTATTAAATGAACAAGCAGCGGGCGTGCGTGTCGTGCCCACAGCCGCTGTGTCGGTGACACGCGCTGGCCTGGGCCTGGGACGCTGGTGCCGGGGGATGTCACGCGGCTCCTCCGCAGCGGGTGATGGCTGCGCCTGGCCCGTGGGAGACACGTGCACCCGTGGGCTTCGAGGCGGCTGGGCCGGGGAATGGGAGGGGGCTCTGACGGGGTCCTCCCTGCCTTGCAGGTACATCGGGGCGCTGGGGGCCCGCGTGATCTGCGACAATATCCCGGGGCTGGTGAGTCGGCAGCGGCAGCTGTGCCAGCGGTACCCCGACATCATGCGCTCGGTGGGCGAGGGGGCTCAGGAGTGGATCCGCGAGTGCCAGCACCAGTTCCGCCACCACCGCTGGAACTGCAGCACGCTGGACCGCGACCACACCGTCTTCGGCCGCGTCATGCTCAGAAGTAAGGGCTCGCCCGGCCTGGCCGGCTCCTGTGCTCCGGGGTGGCGAGCAGGTGGGGTGGGGACCGGCCCCCCCTCCAAGCTGCACATGACTTGGGAAGCAGACAGTGGCGGCGGAGCCCAGGAGCTAATGGGGAACCGGCTCTCAGGACCCCGGATGTGTAGCCAGGAGCCCCTCTAAACCCCAGCATTCTGGGGTGAGGGGACCAAGGTCCCCTATTCCCCAGCCCCTCCATCTTCCTTCCTGTCCCTCCCTCCCCCCCCAGCAGCCAGACTGGGGCTGTCACACGCTCTAAGCCGAGACAAGGAACGGCCCCGGGTTCTTCCCCCCGTGATCACCGCGCTCCCGGGCTCCGCAGGGATGGGAGCGAGGGAGAGACAGAAAGGTGATATGTAAATATTTGGAGAGCCGGTGGCTTGGCGCCCGTTCAGCGGGAAGGCTAAGCCGGCCTAGGCGGCAGCCTCGGGAAGGGGCTGGGAAGCTAGAGGTGTCAGCGGGGTGGGCACGGTGACTCTGTGATTCTGCAGCCCCCCCCAGGCAGGGAGGGAAGGTGGGGGGGGCGGGAGAGGGGGAATTAGCCGGTCTCTCTCATGAGGCGCACCCGGTCCTGGGGTCTCCAAGGTGGGGGAACTGTCCAGCAGAGAGGATCTGAAACGGCCTAGAGCGTGGTCCGAGGCGGGCTCAGCTGAGCCGGGGTGACGCTCCGTGGGAGGGGATGAGTCGCTGCGAAACTGCGCCGTGTGGGACTTTTCAGGGGGTGTGGGAGGAAGGAAGTGTTGAGGTCAGCCCCAGAGGTCGGATGGACGGAATGGATCGAGAGCAGCGAGGGCCCAGGGCGGGGCGGTCAGCGACCCTGGCTGATGTCCGGGGAGGAAGAGCCCTTGAGAAACAGGGCTGCAGGGGTGGTTCCAGGAAAAGTCCAGGGGCGGCGAGGCCATCTGGGCGTCAGGGGGAGTGTGAGCGCAAGGGGGAGGCTGGCCGGGGCCTTTGGGCCTTCGGGCCTTCGTTGGCTGGAACGCGCTGCCTTCCCTCTGCAGGCAGCCGGGAGGCAGCCTTCGTGTACGCCATCTCGTCCGCGGGGGTGGTGCACGCCATCACCCGCGCCTGCAGCCAGGGAGAGCTGAGCGTGTGTAGCTGTGACCCCTACACCCGCGGCCGGCACCGTGACCAGCGTGGGGACTTTGACTGGGGCGGCTGCAGCGACAACATCCACTACGGCATTCACTTTGCCAAGGCCTTCGTGGACGCCAAGGAGAAGCGGCTGAAGGATGCCCGGGCCCTCATGAACTTACACAACAACCGCTGCGGCCGCACGGTCAGTACCCCCGCTGCGTGCACACGTTCACAGGCCCCGGGGGGTGGGGGGTGGGGGGATGATGGCTGGAATCGCCCAGGGTTTCCCGGTAGCTCCCCAAAACCCCCAGACACCACCCCCCCCCCCGCCGAACAGGAGCGGTAAATGCCAGGGAGCCCGGGGAGGCCTCGGTTCAGCCTGTACCCAGAAAGTCTGTGCACAGGCGGATGGTTGGGAGAGGGAGGGAAGGCACCGTTTCCAAGGGGAAGCACGGTGTCCAGAGGGCGCAAGAGGCAGGAGACGAGCTTGGTCTAGTCAGTCCACCTCCTGTGGGCCTGGCCTGTGCTGGAAGGTGCCGTGTGCAAGAGTAGCTGGGGGGGGGTGGTTAATGCCGTAGTACCTGACAATAGGGAACGCACTGGAATCGCGAACAGAGTCCAGTGCTCTGACGCTGGCCCCAGAGCAGGACATGCTGTCAACCCAGGAAGGCTTCCTGGAAGAGGAGGTTCCTGCATTTGCTCAGGAGGAATGGGTGGGAGCTGATGGTTGGAGAGCCACCAGGTCTACCTCGCTGCATGGCCAGGGCCTGCAGGCCTCAGGGCCCTGGTGCCTTTAGTCCAGCCTGACTAGGCAGGCCCCTGACGGCTGTGTCCCTGCCCGCTTCCCCCCCCACCCCCCAGGCTGTGCGGCGCTTTCTGAAGCTGGAGTGTAAGTGCCACGGCGTGAGCGGCTCCTGCACGCTGCGCACCTGCTGGCGGGCGCTCTCGGACTTCCGCCGCACCGGGGACTACCTGCGGCGGCGCTATGACGGGGCCGTGCAGGTGACGGCCACCCAGGACGGCGCCAACTTCACGGCCGCTCGCCAGGGCAACCGCCGCGCCACCCGGGCCGACCTGGTCTACTTCGACAACTCTCCAGACTACTGCGTCTTGGACAAGGCCGCGGGTGAGGAAGGTGGCGGGAGGGAGGTGGGGGCCCGGGGAGTCCCACACCAAAGCCCGGTGAGGCGATTGTGGCCTTGTGCCTCCCCTGCCACGCTCAGCGCGTCCCAAGCGGAGAGGACAGTCACTCAAGTCCGGGGAGCCTGAGGGGCTTGACGTGCCAGGTGGGGGGTGCCTCGGGGCTGGGGCCAGAACGGAATCACCTCCCTGCAGCACTCAGCCAGGGGTGGGCTTCGCAGACGTCTAAGATGGCAGGTCTTGGTCTTTGGCTCTTCAAAGACCATGGAATGATTTGTTTTTTGTTTTCTTTAGAGACCAGGTCTTGCTATGTTGCCCAGGGAACTGCAGACTCTTGTTGCCCGGGGTACCCCAGACTCAAGTGACCCCCAGCCTCAGCCTCCCAGGCAGCTGGGATTATAGGCGCGCACCACCACGCCCAGCTATTTTTGGGGACTACATCTCACTTTGTTGCCCCGGGCGGGTCTCGAACCCGCAGACTCAAGTGATCCCCAGCCTCAGCCTCCCAGGTAGCTAGGATTACAGGTGTGCACCTCCACACCCCGCTATTTTTTAAGGCTAGGTCTTGCTGTTACCCCGGGTGGGTCTTGACCCACGGACTCAAGTGATTCCCAGTCTCTGCCTCCTGTCCTAGGCTGGGATTAAAGGCACGTGCCACCGTGCCCGGCTTAAGACCATGGAATGAAATGTAACAGGTAGACACACACGGTCTAAAGGGAGGAGACTGGAGAACGGCACAAAGAGGCTCTTTGGAAATGTGGGATTTCAGCTCCTCTCTCTCATTTGCTGGGAGTGTGGGGGTTACTGGGTCGCTGGGGAGAAGAGGCGGGTGCTCTGTGCATGTGAGCAGAGTGGTGGGGGGCAAAGCTGGGGGTTCTGTTCCAGGCAGACGCATCTGAGGGAAGATATTGGGTGGACAGAGATCAAAGGTAGAAAGGTGCTTGGAGAACAGACCACGAATGGCCTCAGAGTCTGCGTGCAGGACGCCTCTGCCCAGGACTCCAAAGTGGAGCTGGGCAACAGAGAGAGGAGCTACCTACCAGACTTAGCCCGGAAGCAGCAGGTCCTTGCTTCTGAGTCTGCTCCAGAGTCGGTTTTTATTTATTTATTCATTTTTTTTTTTTTTTTTTTTTTTTTTTTGGAGCCTAGGTCTCACTGTTTTTGCCTGTGGAACCGCAGGGTCACATTGCCTGGGGTACCACAGACTCAAACCATCCCCAGCCTCAGCTTCCCAGGTAGCTGGGATTACAGGCGCGCACCACCACACCCAGCTATTTTCTGGGGGGACTAGGTCTCGCTGTGTTGCCCCGGGCAGGTCTCGAACCATGATCCCCAGTCCCAGCCACGAATCCATAGGCTGTCGTTTACAGGCACGCACCACCGTGCCCGGCTGCTCCAGACAGTTGTGGTGGAAGCCCTGGGGAGGCTGGGAGGTGACAGGCTCTCCCCCCTCACGAGTGGGAGTTGCCATCTTGGCTCACACGAGCTTCAGGTTGTGCTGCATAAACCAGGAAACGGCACGCAGAGTGACGAAATCACTGTCCCCCGTTCTGTCATGCGCTCCGGGCCAGGGATGAGGTGGAGCCCACAGGCCTCTGCTGTCTCCCGCACTGTTTGTTTCCGCCCGTCACTGTCGTTCCTGGAGAGTCCAGTGGGTCAGAGCGAAATTGGGCACAGCAGCTGGGTGGGGCTCCGCCGAGCAACAGGGACAGTAGTTTGTGTACTTTGAAGGCTGCTAGGAGGGAGAAGGCTGAGGGGGCCCTTCCGAGCCTCTCGGGAAGTTCCTGCCGGTGGGGCTGCTCCCCAAGTGCCTGGAGATGACGCCTTGACACCTCTGGTGCGAGATCAGGCGGCCACGCCGAGACTGCACCTTTGGGACAGGGTCTCTGGAGGCTGGAGGGAAGCTACGTCACGCGTGTGTTGGCTTTTCTTCAGAGACATAATGTTAGGTTTCAGAAAACCCTGAGCGGGGCCTGGGGCTCAAAGGGTGGAAGTAATTCCAGAAGGGCGGACGGAGCCAGGAAAGGCCTCCAGAACAGCACTGTCCAGCTGAACGCTGTGATGACAGAAATGCCTCACATCTGTGCACTCCAGCACCACCGCCCTTCGGCCACAGGCGACCATCGAGCGCTTGGAGCAGAACTTGTGCAACGGAGGAAGCCAGTTTTAAATGTGTTGAATTTTAATGAATTTAAATCTAAATGACCGCATGTGGCTAGAGCTTTCACGGTGGATGACTCAGCTCCAGAATGGAGACGAGGTCGTTTGGTGCACAAGAAGATTTAGGAAGCCGGGCGCGGTGGCATGCATCTTTAATCCCAAGCCTAGGATGGGAGGCTGAGACTGGGAATCGCTTGAGTCCACAGGTTCGAGACCCACCCGGGGCAACATAGTGAGACCTAGTCTCAAAAAATAACTGGGTGTGGTGGCGTGTGCCTGTAACCCCAGCTACCTGGGAGGCTGAGGCTGGGGATTGATTGAGTCTGGGGTACCCTGGGCAACATAGCGAGACCTAGTCTCAAAAAAAAAAAAGAAAGAAAGAAAGAAAGAAAAAGAGGAGTTAGGAGAATAGTATGTTGCAGGCTTGGGGCGTTCACCGTTGAGAGTTATGGCCTCCTAACACTTTGGATTGTACGCTCCTTTATTCAAAATATTTGAGCACGGACCACTCCCCCCCCGGTAAATGTACACTTATTTATCAATTATATCTGTGTTGCACCGTACTAAAACATACATTTAAAACATACACGCAAAGTAAATATTTTTAATAGATGAGATTAAAAAACAAAAACGAGTTCTAGTGTTTTCTACCCATATCCCAATGGAATGTGGAGACCAGGCTCTAGAAAGTCTGCCTGTTCCCCTCCTCCTCCCCCTCCCCCACCCAGGTTAGGCACTCTGCCACCTCTGGAAAAGGGTTGGGGTAGATACTTTCCAGGATCCAGCCCGTCTAGCATTCGATGGTATTTTATCTGCTGAGAGGAACTCTTGCTAAACTCAGTCAGGGTGAGGTCCTGAGAATTCTCTGTGTGCCCCCCCCCCCCCCCCAGAGACCTCACCCCCATCCTGCAGGGGGATGTAAGCGACAGGTCAGGCTGTATTTTAGGAATTCCTGGGTGTGTGCCTCCAGCCAACCAGGCCGGGCGGGTCACCCCCTCAGCTGAAAAGAGGTCACCAATCTGACGATCGCTGAGCTGATGCTATCGTTTAAGCTGTTGCCCTACCAGGGAACTAAAGCTGAGGCGACAGTAACCACCGTCACGGTGCTGAGCTACCGCGATGAGGAGACGCCATGCTTGAGATTCTGAATGATGCTGTTAAGTTACCCTCCAAAAAGCATCTGGCCCGTTACCTTTACAACAGAAAAGACTGCCTTTCCCTCCTTGTGTGTCAACCCTGGTTACTATTTTTTTAATAAACCCTCTGTCATTATGGTTTTGTTTTTTTTTTTCCAAGCGGCAGAGCCAGGATTTGAATGTAGGCCATCTGACGTCGGGCCCGTGTTTTTAAGGGCCACGCGTTCGTACGTCACTGTAGGGCAGTTTAATAAAATAGAAACCGAGGGCCCAAATACTAACAGATGGGAGCAGGATCAGCGTTGTGGTGAGACTTCTTGGAAAAGATTAAATTATAGGCTGGGTTAGTATTTTTTTTTTTTAATGTCTTACTATGGAAAACTTCAAACATGAAGTAGAGAGCCTGCACCCCACTTTAAGGGTTCTTCCAAGGCTAGTTCTCGCGGGGGGGTGTGGAGAGCTGCCTTGGCAGGCAGGGCCCTGCAGGTGAAGGGAGGGGTCACCGGGCGACCCGAGAGTGGGAAGAGACAGGTCTGTGCGGAGGGCGGCGAGGAGCCGATGGCCTGGGCTAGTGGGTGTATTTTCAGGAAGAGGGATTCTTTATGGTTTCCTCATGAGGATGTGGGTAAGGGAGCCCAGCGCAGCTGGAGCAAGAGATCACTTGGTTCTCTCTCTCTTTCTCTCCCTTCCCCAACCCAGGTTCCCTGGGCACAGCAGGCCGGGTGTGCAGCAAGACCTCCAAAGGGACAGATGGCTGTGAGATCATGTGCTGCGGCCGAGGGTATGACACCACCCGCGTCACCCGCGTCACCCAGTGTGAGTGCAAATTCCACTGGTGCTGTGCGGTGCGGTGCAAGGAGTGCAGGAACACTGTGGATGTCCACACGTGCAAGGCCCCCAAGAAGGCAGAGTGGCTGGACCAGACCTGACCGGCGGGAATCCTCACTCATCCCTCCACGTCAAACCTTCTGACTCAAAAGCACAACATCTTTGCATGCTCACCTTCCTCCACCCGCGACCTGGGGCTGCTGCAGCTTCTCTTGAAGGACTCGGAGAGACAGCCAGAGGGACTCTGGGGTCCTGGCTGGCTGCTTAGCCCGGGGAAGGAGTTGACAGGGGATGTACAAAACTGAGTGGCTCCCTACCGCCCCCCCCTCCGGAGGTCAGAAGGGAGAGTGGGAAAGGTGGGGGTCTCCAGAGTGATGTGAGTTGCACTAAAGCACACGCCAAGGTCCGTCTTCCTTGCCCTTACCCTGGCATCCTGACACTCCCGGGTGTGCAAGAGGAAGGGCTCCCGAGACGAGCTGGGTTTTGTTCTGACCTGGCTGAGGGGACAGAGATGCAGCCCCTCATCTCGCCCCTGGGTCAGTTTGAGCGGACTCCCGGGCACCCCAAAAGCAGCCCGTAGGCGTCAACATTCGCCCGTTGAGCCTGGGAACGCTAGACGAAGAGTGGCCCGTGGGCAGGTCCCAATTCACACGCTCACACATTTATAAACCGCTGTGTTTTGTAGGGGAAAGGAATGACGTGGCTCTAGAAACCGACATCCGCTTACACGCCCGCCCCGCCCCCCCCCAGGCCGAGTCAGCCAGCACCCGCTCTTCTGCTCGCGGGCTGTGAGCCTGAGGAGCAGGCAGTAGCTCCCCCACCTAATAGTCTTTCGAATACCCAGAAACGCTGGGGGAGCGTGGCTTGGGAAGCCTGCCCGGGTCCTGGGTTTTACCTTCTAGACTTCCCGCGTGTTCTGGTTAAGGTCAGCCAGCTTCAGGACGCCCGGGAGAAGCGGCACCCCTCGTGGGGTGCGGGGAGGAGGAGCAGGCCCGATCTTAAGCGGTCATGTCAGGGATCCATCGACACTCTGTGGGAGTTTCCAGGAGAGGGAAGGACCCTGGCTTTTGAAGCCAGGAGTGGGAGCCAGTGGCCACTGAGGGAAGAAGAGTGGGACTTAGGCCCAGAGTGGCAAAGAGCTTAGAGCGCGGCTTTCCCCATTTCATCAGCAGATCTCCACAGAGTGACGCTTCGAGCCCTGGCGATCGATAGTCACTGTTCACTCCGCCTTTGGCTTAAGCAGGAGGGGTGCTCCTCCAGGCCACTGCCCACCAGCCGCCCTGCCCCACGACAGTAGCAGCCCCCGAGAGAGCAGGGTTAGCAGGCCAGAGTGTGGGGCCTGGACTCCCAAACCCGTGATGGGATGGGGACAGCAGTTACCTCTTCCGTGTTGGTGTTTTGAAGGGTCAGAGTGGTGTGGACATCTGTAGTCATGACAGAACCGAGTTAAAGTCACGAGTCTGCCACTGAACTGTTTGTGATATTTGAGCAATTCCCAGTTTCCTGAGCCTCTCTCTACTCATCTGTAAAAGGAGGTACAGACCTATCTCATGTACCCGAACCCCAGCCAACAGACGCCCTTACCACAGCCCCTTGGGGTCGGGGGGTAGAGGGGAGTGCTGGTCCACGACAGCTTCTCAGACCCTCCAGCTCAGGGTTCCAAGTGCCACCATCAGACTGTCGAGCATGGCACCTACACACAGAACCGGACTGTGATTCCCCCCCAAGTTCCTCTCCCGTACCCCTTGGGGTCCTCGCATGGTTGTGGTACAGCTTCGCTCTGCACAGGCAGCAGAAGGATGAGGGAGCTATCGCTCCGGTCCCTGGGGGCAGATTTATTGGGATGATAGGACTAATATTTGTGTAACCTGCTGAGACCTGTGTGGGGGAGTTTAGGGTGGTTTTTCTTTCGGTGAGGGGGTTTGCTCCGGCTTCACATCCATTAACACAAAACATGAGCTACTCCGGGCCCTTGTGGTCTGTGGTGAGGGGATTCCTGCGGAGAAGCCGGGCTGAGTGAGTCAGGCTAGGGGAATGTCTTCCTCGCAGTCAACGGGATAACAGATGAGCCAATGGTGGGATTAGGGAAGGGGGAGGGGAGGGGAGGGGAAGAACTAACAGCTTGTGCGCAACTACGCAGCAGAAGGCTTTG
>PVHY01032086.1:0-12130 GCA_004024945.1 Uropsilus gracilis | reverse complement strand
TAAAGCTAAGCTGGAATATAAAGCCTTTTGTATTTGAAAAAAAGAAAAGAGCAACTTTTTTTATATTGTGAATTCTACAGTTACCGATTTAATCTGTTCTTTCATCTTGCTTATGCTGACGGCTTGTTTCTTGTTTTACATCAGGTTTTGACTGAAGAAGTTCAATATAAACTTCATAACAGTGTCACCGTGGGGGCAACAGTGGTAGGAGCTAGGCCCCAGAGGAACATCTCCTCTGCCCCTGCAGCTGCACTTCCCAGCGACCAGGGTGGGGTTTCTGTTGTGCCCTTGCCATGTTGCAGGGCGTGGGTGTCACTGGGCTGGAGGGCCGGTAAGAAACTGGTTAAAGAACAGCCACAGAAGCCCAGGTGCCCCAAGGGTGGATCCCAGCTAGTCTCAGCTTCATGATCTCCTTTGAAATAACCCTCCACATCAGTGGCCCTGGGGCGGGGTGGGGGGTGGGGGTGGGGGTGGCGGTGCTGTGAGGCCAGGAGAACCCATTCACCTTGGGGCCAGCATGGGTAGCATATGGCCTGCGGTCACTCTGCCCTGACTAAATGGTCTCCTTCCAGGTCTGTGCTTGCTCATTTGGACAAGTGGCTGTAACTTGGCTGGTCCACGGGGGGCTGACACCCACAGCTGCTGGCTGTGGTGGGGCCCCCAGGATAGGGCCACCAGGACAGAGTCTCTGGGGGGTGCTGTGTCCTCACCTCTTTAGCGCTCAGTAGAAGTGTGTTCCCGCCAAACCAGCCCTGGTCCTGGAGTGTAAGGTCACACACCCTGCACTGGGGACAGACATCCAGCTCGTTATGCAGCTCGACTTGGTGCACCCCAAGGAATAGGCAGAGCCAGGGCCAACTTGAGGGGGGCCCCTAGGAGCAAGCAATTTTGCGCCTTGGAAAAAGTGCCTTCACTTCAAACTCTCTTTCCTGTAAGCTTTGAAAGAGCACACACTTGTCAGGGTGTTGGTTCTGGACTGTGAGTGGTTCTTACCCCAGCCCAGTGGGCAGGAGGCTGGCAGCATTTTATTTTAGGATGGTGAAGAGCTTTTTCTGCCAACAGATACCTTGGGCCTCCCTGGCCTCCCAGGTCTCCTCTTCAGAGGTGGGAGCACCCTGCAGCAGTGACATTGAGGCTCAGTCCGGGCCCATCTGAGGGGCCGGTGGGGTGACCGGTGTCCACCCCTCCCATACCAGAAACTTGTGGGATCAACCTGGAGACACTGCAGGGGTTCCCTGGGAAGAATGTGGGTGGGACCTACCTGGAGGGGTGAGAAAGGAAGGGAATGGGAGGAGAAGGGTGGGTGCGTCAGGTTGACTCTGGGCAGAGAGGTAGGAACCCTACACCTGGGGCAAGCCAGGTGTAGGCTGGGAGGTGGGAGGTGGGGCAGGAGCCACAGGCCAGGTGGTAGTGAGGTGTCCTGGGAATGGGTGGGGGTGGACTGGGTCTAGGCTTCCTTTCTGCCATTTTCCTGGGTATGTGAAGTGGACACAGTGGAGAAATCCATGGTGGTGCCTGGCGCAGCACACTGTTGGTAAGCATGATCTTTATTTTCATGTCAGGTAGTAAATGAATTCTACATTTGGCTAAAAGTAACAGAGAACCACAGACTCTTGGAGGCATGGGCCATGGGGACAGTGTGCTGGGGACAGTGATGAAAATGGACAGACCAGCAGTGTGGGCAGGTAAGTATGGGCAGGTGAGTGTGTACAAATGTGAGTGTGGGCAGGTGTGAGTGTGGTGATGGGCAGGGCATGAAGATAGTGGGGCACTGTTGTGCCCCAGAGGAACTGGGGGCAGGGCACTATCCACCCAGCAAATTAGGTGGTGCCCCTTGGTTGACTTTGGGCTGCCTTTGACTGCCAAGGCCAGCAATGTTTTGGAATAGGGGCCCTTCCCACTGAGAACTGCAAGGACCACCTGCAGGGAGGGGTGGACTCCACCGCACAGACACCTTCTGTCTGGGCTGGGAGCTGCCCGAGGTCATCCTGGCAGTCAGGGTGATCTAAGTCACCTTTACTTTGCCATTGATGCTTCCAAGATAGCGACTGTGACTTGCCAGTGGCGTGTCAGCAGGTCCAGTGTCGCCTTGAGACCTAGTGAGACCGAGGGTCGCAGTATGTGTCCTGGGGGGAGCCTCCCGAGGTGTTGGCTCCCCACTTATCCATTTGAGTTATCTCTCCTACCCTGGGAGTGACTCAATGGCCTCCATTCTGGTGCTCCTGGAGTTGTGACACCAGAAGGGTGGCAGTGTGGAATCAGAACTCTGGACTCTCTGGACTCTACATCCCTTGTAGTGCTCCTGGTAACTGCCCTTGAAGAAGCTCTATAGTCTCCTGGGTGGCTCCCTGTGGGGTGGCTGCAGAGCATGAGGGATGTCCAGCATGGTGCTGATCTGTGAGGTGCAGGTCCCTGTTTGCTGCTGAGGATGCTTCTGGGTGCAGCCATGGAAGGTGGGTGGTGGTGGTGGAGTTGACAGGCCTGGCTCCACCAGTGTTCAGTCTCCTATGTCTGCCACTTGTGTGTGGCTCCATACCCAGAGACCTGTGCTCTCCAGTTCTGGGCTGCCCCACATGGAGGACAGTACTCTGAGGGTGGGGGCTCTGTCCCAGGCTCTTACCACTGCCACTTTGGCGTTCCTTGCTCGAGGATGCACTGGATGCCTAGGCAGTGACACCGTGTGGCCCCGTGACGGTGCTTTGTGTCTGACCCTCTCCTGTGAGGTGGCCCTGTGTCCAGGCCCATGGAGATCCTCTTGTGGATGAGGTTGCCTCTGGAGGTGATAGAAGTCAAGACCCAATGTGCCATTTCTCTAGGGGAGGCAGTTCAGCTCAAGCACTCCCCCCAAAGAAAGAACATACCCCATGAAATGACCTGTAAACACAATGACTAATATGGAAGCAGGACATACAGGTAGAGGTTTCTTTTTTCTTTCTTTTCTTTTCTTTTCTTTTCTTTTCTTTTCTTTTCTTTTCTTTTCTTTTCTTTTCTTTTCTTTTCTTTTCTTTTCTTTTCTTTTCTTTTCTTTTCTTTTCTTTTTTTTGAGACTAGGTCTTCCTATTTTTGCCTGTGGAACCGCAGGCTCTTGTTGCCCGGGGTACCACAGACTCAAGCAATCCCCAGCCTCAGCTTTCCAGGTAGCTGAGATTACAGGCGCGCACCACCATGCACAGCTATTTTTTTGAAACTAGGTCTCGCTACGGGCCCCAGGTGGGACTCGAACTGCGATCCTTAGCCCTGGCCACTTCATAGGCTGAAGCTTACAGGCACAAGCTACCGTGCCCAGCCTCAGGTAGATGGAGAGTTCAGTGGGTTTGGATCTGAATCCCTGGAAGGTGGCATGGTAGTGGATGCAGTCGGGGGCCTGCTTGACCTGTCAGTGGCAGGTGCCAGCCCTGGGTTCTAGAGTCCTCAGGCCTGGCTTGTTCTGCTTAGATGCAAAGACAAGACCAAACTTGGAAGGGGTGCTAAGAAGTGCTGACATACAGAGGAAGTCATGGACGGGTTGGCAGGAGGAGGACAAAGGGACCAGAGGAGCTAGTGGCCATACCAGGTGGGCCAGGAGACTGTGGTACTGTGGGGCCATGAGATGGCAGGTGCCTCCTGCCTGCCCTGGTTGGGATGCTGGGTCAGTAAGTTCACCTTTGAGGGGTTAATTTCCACTGCTCTTTCACTGCTGGGTTTTGGTTAAACACATGCTTTCCACATGACAGGTGTGGTGGGCAGTGTATTGTGGCATCTGGGCTCTCACCATTCTGGTTCCCATGATCTCCATGGCCAAGGTCATCCTGCTTCAGTTGCAGCACAGGCAGTGATCTGCCCAGGCCCAGTTACTGCCTGAACCCTCTTATGGGCAGCCCTTCAAGGGGGTACAGCTAGGTCTTGGTGCTCTGACCTAGGAGAAGAATGAAGACATGGTCCCTCTGTGATGCCATGGGGCTTGTTGAGAGTTCTCATCTGGGTCAGGAGCCCACCTGTCTTGTTTGCCCTCTGTTGTGCTTGTAGTGCCAGGCCTGTGACTTGAGTTGGGTCACAGGGCCCCTGCTCTGGGAGTGCTGGCTGTCAGTCCAGTGAGCTCAGAGGTGCCAGTCCTAAGCCAGGCAAGACACTGTAGAACAAAACCAGGGGGCGGGAGAGCCCCCTACATGGACCATCAGAAAATTCAGTGCTGGGGTTTTCCAACACTGAATGGTGGAAGGAAAGAGGCAGGGAAGCTCTGTGGACTTGAGCAGCTGTCTGGTACTGGGTTTGTGGAGCTGAGCCATGAATTCATTTGACCGGAGGTCAGGGTGCTCTTTTGGTTTCTGCTCAGCAGAATGCAAAGCTCTATGGAGCAACTGCAGGCTGGGTCGGGGAGTCCTGTACCCCCAGCCCTGCCTACCCCTACCCCAGGCCTTGCACCCTCACTCCAGGCCCTGCACTCCCATCTCAGGTCCTGCACCAGCACCCCAGGTCCTGTACCCTCAGACCTAGAGC
The DNA here is from genome assembly GCA_004024945.1 of Uropsilus gracilis. Taxonomy (NCBI): domain Eukaryota; kingdom Metazoa; phylum Chordata; class Mammalia; order Eulipotyphla; family Talpidae; genus Uropsilus; species Uropsilus gracilis. Next base: position 7,654 of record PVHY01032086.1, on the reverse strand, counting down.
CCCATGTTTCTGTCTCCCTCCAATGCTGACCTCCTGGAACATGATGCCCTGCAGCCTTTTCCCCTGTGGTCCTGCCTACACCCCTCCTCTGTGGACCTGCCTTCCATAGCCCCCACCTTCACCTGAGGGCCCCTGTTCGGCCGCTGAACAAGGGGTAGAGGAACTTCAGTTCAGCTTGTGATGGTTCCTCTCACAAGCAAGGGGCTCTCCTTTCCTCCCTGACATAGGAGGCTGGCCCAGACCTTGTTCTTCAGAGGTCCATTGAGGTGCAGGTTTTCCACTCCTCCCCCCCAAATGGGAAGACTGTGATCAGACCCTCTGCCCCATCCACCAGGGGGACCCTGGGACAGTTCATTGGATGCCAACCCCCCAGGTTGTGCCACAGCTGCCGCTGCACCCAGTGTGAAGTCCGGCTCTATTTCTGAAGTTCACCCTTTAGAGAATAGAGAGGAAGGCCCGACAGGTTAGGCTGATATCAGTGCAGCCGTAACAGCGAGGCCGCAATTCTTTGCAGTGGAAGGCGTGTCTCCCCCATGCCCTGCCTCCTCCTGGCTGTGTGCACTGCCATCCTCCCGCTGGAAACCACAAGCGTGTAATTTGGATTTTTTGACCGAGCGAGGAGAGTCTGTGGGTTTTCACAACCAAAGCAAGCGCCAGAAGGGCAGATACGGCGGTGGCTTCCAGAGAGTGTGGCGACTGGGATGGGGCAGCGTGGTGCCGGCCGAGTCTCAAGTCTACTGAGAATCGCTGGAGAGATGAACATGAGAAACACACGAGAAGAACATAAAATATGCAGGCTGTTTAGAGAGAATAAATCAAACAACTCCGGTGACCCCCCCGCCTCCGCCTTTCTGCTTCACTTTAACCTGGACGCTAGAGTCCAGAAAACTCCACTCAGTCCTGCGTCTCCCTTTTGGAGGCAGATCCACAACAGCAGTCAAGCTCTCCTGAGGGCACAGCACCAGTGCGCAAGCGCTGCTCCGGCAAGTCATGTGTGTGTGTCCCTGCTTCTGAGCAGGGAGTCTGCGGCCCGAGGGGAGATTAATTGATGGAGGGTCCCACCCGGAGCCTAGCATTGTTCTGACTTTGCTTCCAACCCAGTCGTTAAAGACAAGACTCCTCTACAACAATGTTATTAATGTGATAAAAAGAAATTCTTGCTAATAACTAGATAATTTTAAGAACTTGGGTTCATCCATCTGTTAATCTTAGTTGTGATTAAGGAGGAAATCCTAATGCCCATTATTCCTAATGACAAGACCAGGCAGGCTTAAAGCATTAGTGGTGGCGGTGGCCAGGGTATCTGTGATCTGGTCTGCTGAGGAATGGCTGCCCGGCACAGCAGAAGTGATACAAAAGAATTACACCCTCACTAAAGTCTATTTCCTCGTATAATCACACAAAATGATTTTTCTTAAATATGATAATAAATCACAGCAAAAAATCAATGTGGCAAGGTCCAACTGCTATGGCCTGATAACACATCAATCAATATTTAGTATTTAGATTTTAATTAATACATAGCCGTGCAGAGGCTTTTTAAGAGAGAAATATTATCTCAGATAAAAAACCCAGCAGTGTGAGCCCGCACAAGCTGTTGGTCATATCTGTCGCTGATCAAGCTGCTGGGGTTGTGATTAAAAGCCCTTGAAAACATCAGACAACAGGACAAAATAGATTGAACCGAGAAGGCAGTGTTCAGGGTCTCAGCCAGAACCAGCCAGGCAGGGTGCTAAGTGGGGGGCTTGGCGGGGCAGCTGAGATGGGACTGCTTGGGCCAGGTTCTCACACTGACCACACCCACCTGAGTGCTCTCTTGATGAAGTATTTCAGATTTATTGCAAGGTGGGGGACCCACGCAGGTTCGTCATGTGCTCCCATGATGTGTGGGGCCTGTGAAGCCTGTGGCTCCCAGTCCTTCACAGCTTGGCTTCACAGCTCTAGCTGCTGCAGGCCTGACCTATCTGGGTCTTGAGTGAAAAGCCACCTTTGGGGTACCCTGCCTTCTTGAGGCTGCAGGACCTCTTCTCCACCTCTCCTAGCTAGGCTGCTCTGGGCCAGGGACAGGGGTGAGAGGAGACCTGCCTGGTCCAGGCACTGGCTGTCCTGGGAAAGCTTTGAACCCTCACAGGTGTGGAGAAGATGCTGGCGAGCAGGAGGGCGGTCAGGAGAGGCGCTAGGTACAGGGCAGCAGGCACAGGACACACGTTTACAGGTGTTTCAGTCATTCCTTCATCCTGGCAGCACAGGAGCTTGTGTCCTGTCAGCAGTGGAAGGAAATGATGGCCCATCAAACTCTGCAGAGCTGACCGGATGATGTCTGTGGGCGTCTCCGGGTCAGCGAGGTGCTGGCGGTCAGCGCCTCTGCTGTGTTCCTGCCGGACGGCAGCCAGGGATGGGAGTGGAGGCGGGCTTCCAGATCTGAGTGGGCTGGCCAGGTAGTCCCAGGCAGAGGCCAGGCTCCAGGCCTGTAACTCATCAGGAAAAGGCATTGCCACTGCGGAGCTGGGTTTCACTTCTTAAAATCAAAGACAACCCTCCTCTTGGACCTGATTGCCACATGTCCAGCACTTACCCTGAGGCAGACTGATGAATGTGGACATTCTCAGGGTCACTGTGACCAGCACAGCTGTGACTGCACCAGCACAGCCCCCCCCCCCCCAGCACAGGTTTAGGAAGGCATCCTGCGGGGGCCATGTGATTGGAGTCAGAAGGGCTGTAGGCGTCCTCTGCACACCTGGGACGGTCACCACGCCACCTGTGAGGCAAGCGTGTGGAGGCTACGCTGGGTGTTGGCTCTGAGGGTGGAGTCAGTCTACCTCTCAGCTGGGGGTCCAGAGTGTTTCTTTTGCTGCCAGCTGTCCCCAGCCTGTGAACGTGTCTCCTTCAGCTCCACAAATCATTACAAAGATCTGAAGTTGCTTAGTGGGACCCACCAACCACGTGGAGATGAAAGGTTGGGCTGAGCTACAGATCCCCCACCCCCACCCCCAGTGGGCCTTGCTGGCATCGCTGGTGGCATTTCTCTGCACCTCTCTCACGAGGTAGGAAGCCAAGGTTGGCCGCATGGCTTCTGTGCTGAGCTAGTAGTAACTGTTGGGTTAAAAGTATTGGTGTAATTGGAGTGAGCATTTATTTTCACAGAGATCAGCAATGAAAAGATGCTTATTTGTGAAATAATATCAGCAATCCTGCTCATGAGATTTGCAGTTAAAAACCATGTTCATTTGTGTTCTGTGTGGGAGGGGTTATGCTGTACTCTGGGCTTAGGATAGCTATACTGTTAATTCTTAGTTGGGGCCTCATGAATTGGCATTGAGAATGTGAGAGAAAGCCCCTGGGTGGGGAGCCAGCCATGGGTTTATGGGGCAGTGGCCTAGCACCCTCCATCAGCAGGTGATCTAGACTGACTGGGACAGTAGTGGACTCACCAACAGACACCTCCTCCTGATGGCTGCCCTGGGTACCTGGCTTACCCTGAGCAACTTGACTGTAGACAGACCCAGGAGGGGAATAAATGAACGGAGGACAAGGTGACAGAGGAAAAAGAGGTAAAGAAGAAAGTGGGGAGATTTGACAGAAGCCGTCAATGTGTTCAGGCAGAACTTTTTCTTTTTAAAAAGAGGCCAGACAGGTGATTCTGGCCTGGAGAGCCATAGAATGAGATAGAGCTGAGTGCCTGCCTGAGACCGGCAGGGAGGGGAGACATTTCCCCTTTTTGGGAGATAGGAGCGACTTCTGGAGCGAGGGCTGGGTACTGCTGGAGAGGATGGGGCAGAGATCCTACGGATTTGAGATGAGGTTGGAGCCAAGAACAAACCCCTGGTGTGGTGGCGAGGGTCCTGGCGCCTGCACCATGGGGCATCAGCCTGAATGACGCTGTGTGGGAGCCTCGACTGACCTCGCAGGCCAGGTGGAGGCTGGGGCTCAGGGGCTAGGGGTGTTGGCACAAAGGAGAGCTGGGAAAAGCTTAGATGCAGGGTTGCATCTGTGATTTTTTACCTGTGGATTGGGCTACGTGTCTTTTCATAAACCTGGAATGGCAGCAGAAACTCAGATGAACTGAATGAAAAGAGACTTGGGAGGCCGTCGGGGGTATTTGAAAGAGGACAATATGCATGGGGCTGATACTCATGAAACAGCAATGATAAAATGGCAATGCTGAGAATGGCTCTCTGTGGAGAGCCTGTGGGGATGTGCTTGAAGGCGACACATGGGGTAGGGTGTTGGGGCAGGGTGTGGGGGTGCAAAAGGCACTGTGGATGGGGCCAGACTCCTGCTGAAGCCAGCAGTGTCTGTGCATGCCAGCTCCAAGTCAAATGGTTTTTATGAGGAACTGAACACTTCCCTGGTAAAGTGCTTACTTTTTAAATGTCAGCTGTTTCCTGCAGTGATATGCTGAGATGGGGGCTTCTGTCTATCCCTGGTCACCTAGTCTTATGTGCCTTGTCCCACCAAACCCTTGAATTGGGCATATGTGACCTCGGGTGTGAACACGAGTCTCATTGTCCTAATTCTACACATGAGAAGGCAACTTAGGCCCAGGAGGTCCAGGTGGGGGCGTCGGTCAGAGGCTAGAACCTCAGGCCCCACGCCTGCGCCTGGGGCTCTGCCTGCCCTGGTGTGTGCCTTCTGCATCCTGGGCTCTGGCTGGCCCATGTCTGCAGCTGGGGCTCTGACTGGGTGTGGCCTGAGGGGTGCTGGGCTTGGCTCTTTTATCTCCAGGCAGTGGGGCTGCTTGGGACTGGAGCGTGCTTGTGCGTCCACAGGCAGAATTAAGCTTGTGCCCATGTGTCCACACTGCCTGTGCCGCCAGCAGCTCTTGTAGCTGGCCGGCGGCTGACCTGCTCCCTGATGCCTTCATCTCTCTGATGGTCGATGGGAACTATTAGTTCATTTCCAGCACTAGGCCAGTGTCAGCTCTTTAACAAGGGTCACAGCTTGATGGGAGAATTGGGCTGATGGAGACGATGCTGGTGATTTCCCTGTTGCTGTGGTGGGGACTGACACCTAGCTCTGCCAGAGGCCCCGGGGTCTCAGCAGCATCCAGTGGGGCCCCTCCTATGCCCAGTGAAATGCTTATCGCTGTGTCGGCTAGTCATGTGCGAACGGCTCTGGTGGGTGTTGTCTTCCACGACCTGGTCTGCTAGGGACAAGCTTACCAGAGATTCACCTGCCACAGAGGGGGTGTGTCTCCTTTTGAGATGAAAAGCAGACAGGGTTTCAGTTTCTTATGATACACAACTTGTATGTGCATGCATGCACACATGAGCAGGCACATATCTACATGTCTACGTGTATGCACGCGCACACTGCCATTATGTGTGCATGTTCAAGAATACGCTTATGTGAATATGTTTGCATGTGCTTATATGAGCATACATGTGTTCTCTGTGCATGTGTACAGTGTATGTGATGGTACACACGTACCTGTATGGCTATGTGTATGTGTGTATTATGTAAGGTTATGTCTGTGTCCATGTGTGTCTTTTGTACCTATGTCCCTGGATGTCTGTGTCCATGTGTGTCTGTGTGATGTGTGTGCTCTGTACACATTGGATTCCCGTGTGTCTGCTTCTGCACAGTGACAGCATTCACGATCCTGGAGGTTTTATGTACATTATTTTGAAATTCTCACAGCCCCCACCTGAGGTTGCAGGATGGTCCTGTGGTTAGACTATTACTGCTGCTGTTGTTGCTATTGTGCTGACTCCTAGGGTTCCCTGTCCGAAGCTGCATGGTGTTAAGGGGCTGGACACAGCCAGGCCCTCCACCCTGTATTTCATTTTTACAACACACATTTGGTGCACGAATATCAATTTTCCACCTGCATGTTTGAGCTTAAACATACGTGCTCACTGCCTGTATGTTCCCGCTGCCCCGCAGCCCAACTGCCCACCGGGAATAGCAGGCCCAGTCGGGACTCAGCAGCCTTCCTGCCGGCACACGTCCACGCTCAGCTATGGAGACCCTCCAGACCAGGCAGCTATGTATTTGTTCCCCAGACAATCAGAGGCACAGATAAAATAAAGCTTCCAGTTGACAGACACCCGGCAGACAGGCCTGTTAGTTTATGCAGGGTGTAGGCAGAGTCGACTGGGAAATTTTGATCACTTTAATTTACTATATCCAGCATGCCTGCTGTACTCGCCAGCGCCTTTATCAAGCCCTGTGAGGTGTATTGATTTTTTTATTTTCTATGTAGGATAAGAAGACAGAGAGTTAGGAGCAAGAGTGAATGAAGAACTTTCCTCAGATTGCTGCTATTCTGCAGCTTATTGCATCCTGTCGTTTGTGGTTTCAGATGACGTCCAGCGTGTCAGGGGTGCTGGAAGCAATAAACGGGGCGAATAACAATGGAAGGGCCAGACGGAAGATTGAAAAAGGAGATGGAGGCAGCACAGAAAGTAAGAAAGTGTGCGTGAGAAACAGAAAAAAAAGCAGAGGTGGAGGAAAAAGTGTCCTTGTGTGGCACCTGGTCAGCACCAATCCTCAAGCCCCCCCAACCCTCCCTGGCCAGTGGCTGCAGGTGCAAAGTCTCTATCTTATTATTTTCTTTCTGAAGCTCACAAGGGAGTGCCCCCCCGCCCCCAACAAGTCAGGCACCAATGAGCCCACCCTCTTGCCCGGGGTGTGCAGGTCTGGGTCTCCTTCCCCAGTGGGTGTTGCCTCTGGCCCAGCCTCCTCCAGCCCAATCTCAGCAGCCACCCTGGGACATGTTTATGACAGAGGAGATAGGATCCATTGGGCTAAAAACCTGGCACCAGCCATGGCACCTAGAAGGTTATTTGAAAGTTCTTTTCTTTCAGTTTCTGGGTTCTGGATGAGAGTGGTGACACTTGATAGAAACTAGAGGGGGTGCTGTAATCCCACCATGGGGTACCTGTGTGTGACACCCCTCTCCCCTGCTCCCTACTATAGCTCACTGCTCGGCTGCTGGTGAGAAGGGGCCCTCCCCTGGGGTCCCCTTGGTCCACCAGGGGGCCAGGGGGTTTTGCCTGTGAGCTCTGCCTAGCTCTTAGGAGCCTCATGTGGGGTGAAGGAGGAGGGGCTGGCCTGAAGCATGGTGCCTATGAGGGGTCCCTAGTGAGAGCAGCTTGAGGAAAGGTTCTGGCTTTTCATGCCTGCCTGGGGAGTCCCTGAGGATGCTCAGAAACTGCCTCAGTGATGGCAGTGCACAGGCACATGGGAAAGGGTAGTGGGGTCTTGGAGTTGTGGGGCCTCCAGCAGGCATATGTCCAGCTGCACCCACCAGGTTGGCAGGGGAGCAACAAGAGGGGTCTCAGAAACTGGCAACAGCTCTTTCACCTGTTGCCTGCACAGATGGTCTGAGCTCGGGTCAGAGCTGGTCTCACAGCCGGAGAGGTGAGGACAGACCCTGCTTGGGAAGCCTAGATTTCTCCTGGAGCCACCCCAAGAGATCCGCTCTGTACCTCGTGCCCCACGTCTCACACCTGGTATCCCACACCCCATGCCCCACGTGGCCTGAGGCAGCACTGACAGCAGGAACGGGTGGTTAGTGGGGGGTCAGGCAGACCCCAGGAGAACCCAGACTTAGGATGACTCACCTACCTCCATGCTTTGCCTGTGTGAAAAGGGGGTTCCGGCTGGGTCCTACCTTTTATCCCATGCCCAGTGCCCCATGCCCTGCACC
>PVHY01032085.1:0-12154 GCA_004024945.1 Uropsilus gracilis | reverse complement strand
AAAAAAAAAACAATTATCTAAATACACAGTCATTTGTAAGCCAAACTTAAATAATTTTTTGTAAGGGAGTAAAACAACAGAAAACAACCCAGAAATAATAAAAGAAAAATAAATTAATCTTGTGTAGCAGAATGCAATTTACACATGTATATTATACATTTTGTTGAGTTTCTAATTCATTTTATCAAACACTGAGAATATTAAAAACATTAAAACTAAAAATTCAATTGAATGACTGCATAGAATAAATACAATTTTCAATTTTTTTTTAATTTTAGTTTTATACATATCATGAAACACAAATTAAAAATTATAACTAATGTGCCGTAATGTGACTTTTCCATTTATTAGCTCATTAAGGACTTCATAATCTCCATCTAAGTCTTCTAATAAATATAGATTGAATTAAGCAAAATATCAAGGAAAAGGGAAAATAGTATACAGTAAGTAGTCCACTGAAAAGTAAAACAGGGAAAGTGGCCTACATTTTATATATTGAAACATTTATTTACAAATAGGGTAACTTATATAGAGCAAACCAAGGATATAAAATTATATAATTGATTACTTTAGATATTTCAATAATTGAAATATTTCCATTTGAAGAAGTCTTACTAAAAAGGAGAAATAGCCAAACAAAAGTGCTAGGAAACCATGTTAAACATAATCTTTCTATAACGTATAGAAATTCTACATTAAACTAGATAAAACAAACAGAAAAGGGAATTTAATTCACTGCAAGAGGCCAATATATCAAAACACTTACTTCAATTACATGTCACTTAGCTTCTTATGTTATTAAAAAAAGGAAAGAAAAACAAAGATAGCAAAACATTTTAAGACAGATATCCACAGTCTGAATTTACATACCCAAAATTATCATAAAAAAATACTGGTATAATGGATCATGAAATTTGAAAAGGCATTGCTCTCATTCATCCTCTAGCAATCAATCAGATAACAAATTTATATGCAGCTAACAAGGTATAGCCTAGACCATCTCTTCAACACATAAGCCCCACTTGGTCTTGAGAACAGAAAAATATAGCTCACTCCTATTCATAATATAAATTTCAATGCAATAAAAAGTTGGTAAAAGAAGGTGATACCCATCCTTTAAATATTTAACATGCCCTTGTGTAATGTGACTTGTAATAAAAATGTTCATGATGGTTTACAAGATGTAAACTAAATAAGAAATAAACAAAAACTAAGGAAACAAGCAACCCCTCATGCAAAATTTGCATGATACATGCACACATATGCCATGATCTAATAAGCATGCTGAAAGATTGTATCCACTGTTTGCTTCAGTTCTTTTATATTTGCTCACACCGAAGACAATTTTACTGTTACCAGTTTAAAATTGATGGAGCAGGAGAAAGACAAAAATTGGATGGTGTCACATCTGGATTATAGAGAAACAAAATGAGGGTCAATGAAAAAGAACCAAGGGTCAGATGAAATCAACCAACAGCAAACCCTAGAAATGTGACCACAGAATGGAGGCTTCCGGAGGGGACTGATGGGGGAAAGCAAAGTGGGAGCGAGTACAGTATATTATGGTGTGGAACTTTGGGCACTTTGGTGGTGAGCATAGTAACATACACTTGAAGGGTGTAAACCTGTAGTGGTAAATCACATACAATGTTGTGAAACAATGCTGATTTAATTAAAAACAAACAAAATACAATTGCTGACCACACACATTCCTCTTATCATTCATTGGAGTGAAATATTGAAAATATTAATAGATAATATTTTTATCATATTCAGACTGTCTAATTGTAAAAGCATGGAATGTCTTGAGTTTGAGTTTTCTTTCTAAAAATCTCAACGGTAAGGCTAAAACAATTTCTGCTTTTAGATAAAACTTAAAAAGGATGAGCACAATATTTTTGTTTTATTCATAAAGGAATGAGTGTCAAAATGAGAGGTCTTTGCTTGTGAATTAATTAGAGTTAAAAGTGAAATTTTTAAGAAAACATTACCTGTTCATTTAAACATTACTATCACAAAATTGCATAATACGTTTGGAGGTAAAACTAAAAGTTGTCATTGTGCCAAGAGGCAACATTTACTTCAGTTGAAAAATATTCTAATAAATTTCACTCATTTCTAATTTATTAAACAAAAATAGCTCAATTAATGTGTACATTTATTCAATATATATTTAATATGTACAAATATATTTAATGTTATATTATCCAATTAATAAAAATTTGTGTCTGATGATTTTTAGAACTATTGTCAGAATAAATTTAGTTATATATAAGAAAACCAATAAATGGTTAGATGTGCAATTTGTTTTCTCATCAATATATCAAAAATGTGGCAAATGAATTTAAATCAATGTTAATAAGAAAGAATTTAACATACATAGAAATGATTGGAATTGGCCATTAAAATAGATTAACTTTTATTTTTTAAAAATCTCAACTGTAGCTTCGCCATCACCCAACATTTTTTTGCTACCTGAAATAAAAAATTACCTACTTGATTTGTAGGTTTGTTCTCTCCCACCATCCCATAAGATGAGTGGTTATTCTGCATAATTTCTGTCTTTGGTGCTGAACTTGGCCTTTTATAACCACGTCTCTTACATTGTTGTCATAAAATCTGGAGTCCCACAGGTGAAGGTAGGTTCCATAGCCTTGAAATCCTTTTTGATTTTAAAAGACATTGACTATTACATCATAAACACATCACTAATTAATGACTAGAAAGGAAAAATTGAAAACATCATTGTAACTCTCATAGTAAAGTCAAAATACAGAATAAAACAGAAATGAAAATATAAGTAATCTACTTCTGTTTTCCTAGGTTAGGTATGAGAAAACTGAACAAATTCCTAAAATTACAAACTAAAGCAATATCAGTATATTTTTAAAACACTCAAAGTAATAATGTAAACCAACTACTTAAAGAACGATCGCAGTGTTTGACATGTTGCTGAACTGAATAGTGTCAACAACATAAAAATATGCCTTAAAATATATTTGATTTCTACATATGAACATATATACCCTTGCATCCTCTTGAAATCACCAAATCTATCAGACCATTGTATTAAAATATTATCAAACAAAATTTTTTTCAGGTACATTAGACTAAAGCAATAGGATAATCTTGAAACAGAGGTAAATAGCTCAAAGATTTATAATTCACATTTATTGTAGTGAAAGAAACTATAGTTACACACCATGAAAAGCAAACTAAAAATAGTTTAAAAATATGACTCTCAATTGTTTTATTGGATGTGCCAATCATTTTTAGGGATATATGCATCAAATTTCTATATCTATTGGGAAAATAAAAAAAAAATAAATAGGAAAATGTGACACTCAAATCTTTAAATCCTACCTAACGCATCATTCCAGTCATAAGTCCATGGTATGACCCAATATGAGAAAATGTAAGACACATATACATTATAAATATGTGTATACACACACACAGTTAGCTCATGAGTGAACATGTGGTATAAGAAATACATTTTTTTGTATTGTATGGAGATTTTTTTTCATTGCATCTGTCTAGTCCAATACAGTTGCAGATGGTAAGACCTACCTAGAGTTTCAAATATAAATTTATTTCTAAGAGAAAGACTTAGGAACACGAAGAAAAGTATCATTCAATTGAAGAAACATCTAAAGGAATTTTGTGCAGTACTTCTAAGATTTTAGAATGTGAATCTAATAGCAATACTGCAACAGAAGATGAGGCAGTGGAAATAAGAATTAATTGTAAATGAATTTCCTAAATCTCTTATGTGATTATCATATTTATGTTTATGTATTTACTGACAATTAGAGATTTCATAATTTCTTAAGATTAATTTAGGGTTTACTAATTAGAAAATTGTTTTAGTTTGGGCATATCTACATTCTTATTTAACTTTGGTATTTACTGTAGTCCATTACATACATGTTGGGAATTTTTTGTTTCCTAGAATGATTTTCAAGTTGAGTTGTAGATATAATAAATGAGTTGTAGATATAATAAATTGGGAACAAAATTAAAGCAAACAGCATCTCCCAGTAAGATATATATACATATAATTAATATATGTTTAATTAATTAAATTAATTAAATATAGATTTTTTAGTTGATTAATTTAAATAATTAAATAATCTAATTATAATTAATGTATAGTTTATATATACATATAAATAATATAATATAAATTATATAATTTATATTAGACTTTAAGGATGTATATCAGATTTTGATAGGAGAAAATTTATTACAAGGAATATTTAAAAATGCATATTAATAATGATATTAGTAGGTAAACCACCTAGAAATAAGACTTAGATTAAAATTTGTTACATAAACACCTTTCTAAAAATATTTTAAAGCAAAATTACTTATTTTCTTTAAACTGACTTCATTCTCTAGCATTTTAAGTATGTTGTTCTTAGTATCATGCTACATAAAATAGACTAACTTGTAAGAGTAATTAATCAGTTTATGTTTAATATACACCACATGTGTAGACAAATAAAATAAATTTTAAAAATAAACTGGCTTAATTCTCTAGCATTGTAAGTATGTTATTCTTAGTAACATGCAACATACAATAGACTTTTAATGTAATTTTATTTTACAATTAGTTTCAAACAGAAATTTAACAATATAAAATGTGAGCAAAATATTTACACAATGCTTAACTTTAATAAAAATATTCAATTTCAGCAAATGTGTTTTATTTTTAAATATTTTATAAAAATATGCATATCATATATTACGATTTAATTTCTCATCACTATAAAACCTTAAATTTTCTCCATTGTCTAAATATTTTATTTTTTGCAAGAAACTTTTAATTTAAATAACTAAGACAGTATTCACATCATGTATATGAGTACCCAAACTCCCACTTAAATTCCATCAATAAACAGAAATCTGTATATTACCGTTTGTGGAATTACAATTCAAATGTTTTTGAAAAATTCAAATAAAAAATCTATTTTCTTTTTAAACATATTACTGTCCTCTAGCAGATAATATAGTGTTTGGATCTCCAACACATATAGCAAGTTTACATTCTGATATATGAAATGCATCTAGAAAAGTACTTATTTTAATTCATTATATTTTAAATTTTATTTGAACGTATAAAGAATAAATTAACCTATCATTTTATTACAAGTACCAAATAGCAATTTTTACATGACACATAACAATTAAAATTAAGGACAGCCATGGTGGAGCATGCGTGTAAGTGGCAGCCTAGGAAGCCGCAACTGGGGCCAGGGATTGTGGTTTGAGTCCCTCTGGGGGCATTGTAGCAAAACCTAGTTCCAAAAAAACATAGCTGGGCATGGTGGCACACGCCTGTTATCCCAGCTACCTGGGAATCTGAGGCTGGGCATTGCTTGAATCTCTGGTACCACGGGCAACGTGAGCCTATGATTCCACAAGCAAAAATAGCAAGATTTAGTCTCTATAATAAACAGACAGACAAACAAACAAACAAACAAACAAACAAACAAACAAACAAACAAACAAATAAATAAATAAATAAATAAATAAATAAATAAATAAATAAATAAATAAATAAATAATTGATAATGAACATTAAGTACTGAATCTGATCTGATATAAAGAAATGAGTAAAAGATTTTTCCTGAATGAAAAAATAAAACCTTCATTTTGATCATATTAGATATTATGAAAGGTGCTTCTTTGATATTCCTTATTCCAAATAAGACCAACATTTTAAAAGTGAAATATATTTTTCATATCCATTGTGATATTTTGATATTCTAGATACCACTTATGAAACAAGGTTATTTACTGTAGTTGGTATTCATAAATTTGCATATTTTCAAACAAAATCATAGCATCAACATTTCTTAATGTTGCACCACATATTTAATATCTAATTGGTCCTTGTTTGGGAACAAATAAAGCAGCTTGAAAATGTCTAAAATTGTGTTCTTTAGAGTTCATAAGTGAAATTCTAAAGCTACTTTATTTAAGCCTTTGTTCTCTAGCTCTAAGCTTAACATGTGAAGTACACAGTAGCAATTATTTTATTAACGCTCAATGATGAAGAAGCTAAAGTTCTAATAATATCCCCTCATTTATTATTGATACAAAATTTTAGAAAAAAAATGGCAATTTTTAAAATATACTCTCATAGTCATTGTACCTTGTGACTAAACACAATATTTTAAAATATTAAAATTATTTCACTGAAATATACATGCAGTCAGCCCCAGTAAAAAAACATGTCCCTGTATAGGCTACTGCCCTAAGGAATGTACTATTCCTGCTGGATTACTTTTTCCCTGGAGGTAACAATCTCATTAAAAGGATGAACTGATTTTCTCACACCCAGGGGAAGATACATAGTGCCCAGAAAAGCTCTCTAAATAGATAAACACTTCACCAGGTTTCAAAACACCAGCAGCCTATCTGCGAAATGCCTGAAAATTTCACCAGTATTTTGCATAAGGCAAGCTCTGATGTTAAAAACAGTAATGTAAGTGCAAAGCAGCTATCATTACTTTTTTAAATTATTTATATAACTCAGTCAATTAAACAACTAACTTTAAAATAGTTATATGTTCATCTGCTCATTTTATTTTCCTTTATGCTTTACTATTTTTCTTTAACAATTTTAAGTACTTTCACAACTTTCTTTGAGAAAAGTTATCTAAAATGAAATGGCTTGAAAAATATTTGTGTCTTTTATGAATATATTTAAAATTTCCTGGTAGTATTTCTGATGGTTTCCTACTATATATTCACAGACCAAAGTAGGAAGCAGTCACTTAATAGACTTATCCACATTTTATCCATTCTTAAAATTTTAACAAGGGTACATGGTATTGTGATCATTTAGAAAATATCATATGCACAGACTTCATTTTAATCTGCAGGCATACATCCAAGCACACATACACACACACATACCTGTTAATTCTAAGAGTAAAGGAGACCTAGAAAACAGAAAGTCCAGTTACATTTCTGGGAGCTGGTAAGAGATGTAGCTGTTACCCTAGAATATTCTTTTTTCCATTGTATTTTGGCCAGTTAATTAGGAAGAGAAAATTATGATCAAAATAATTCCTTATTAACTAATACTCTGCTGAATTGAAGAAAAACATAATTTATAGAACACTATACATGTTGTAAAATAATATTGTTAAAACCTTTTCAGTATGAATGTTAGGCTTGCTACAATTTATACATATTTTTACATTTGTTGTACTATATTTGAGATCTTGTTCTCTTGTTACTAGTGATGGTAATGATTTAACTATATTTATAATGACTGTCATTATACCATTTTAAATTCTAAATATTAGAGCTTTCAGTTTATTATGATCTATAAAGATTCCTTTAAGCATCTGAAGAGGAATTCCGATTGTCCCTTTGAATAGTAAATAGCAATAGAAATACTATTTGCCAATATTAAGAATGGAAAGAATTTCTTTATCATAATAAAAAAATATAGCACAGCAGATGAAAGGAAATTAAAACTACATTATTAATTATTTTGTAATAGAGCAGATGCTAAACTTAGAATAGTAAAATGCTGAATAATTTATTTTATTATAATTGACTGCAAAAACAGGCCAAAGATCATAAAACATGTTTGGTACAGATTATTGATACATCTTTGTATGATACTTATTATGGAATATTATCTAATAAAGGTAGTATGCCCAAGATTGTTTGAGTTAAAATGAAAATAATGGAAATTACTTCACACATCATTTTAAAGTGTTAAATGAAAACAAAATAAGCAAATGTGAGAAAAAAATCACCATCTAATTTAGAAACAGAAGTTTTTGAGGAGTTGATACTGATCAGACAATGAAATATACTGAAGCCTCAATATTATCATTTCAAAGGGCAAGAATGCATAATTTGTAAAATTCAATAAAATTCCACTGTTCTTTTCCTTTCTAAGAAGGAAAACCTAGACATAGGTTTGCCGTACATTTACGACAAGTTACATTTAATTTTGTAAGCCAACAAAAACACAAAATTTAATGGAGAAATGGAAATAATACATTTCAGACTATCATCACAAAGAGAAAAAAGACATATACTTTCACCTGAATGATATAAGCATACCTTTCATAAGTATATAGTGCAAGTTGCAATGAAAATTACCATTTTACTAACTTTAGGTAAGCAGTTGAGAACTACCCGGAAGAGAAAATGGAAATCGATGTTTTTTAAGCTCTTCACAAAACAGGCTCATTGTATTTACTTTTACAAGTTGAAAAGAAACAGAAAGAGCCAGAAATAAATTTGTCAAAGAACATACCATCTGTAATGGAAAAGGGCTCATAATTCATAATTTTAGAATTATACCGTTGTCTTGTTGCTAATAGCTAACGATTGTTAAATTTAATAAGCAAATATTATTAAACTTTCAATGAAGAAAATGTTTCTTACAGGAACTTTTATATGATTGCTAAACCAAAGTAAACCAACAGTAAAATAAAAGCAAACCACTACTATTTTCAATGTAACAAAACAAATGTGTATTCTGTCCTTTAAAAATAAAAGAAAATACAAAATTCATTTACAAATTATGGCATTTTTAGTCCACCAAAATAAAAAATAAATAAAACAAATTTAGAATTTAGAAATATCACTATATTATCTCACTTTCTCTAGTTTGCATACAATTTCTCAGCAGCACATTCAGCAATATTGAAGAATATCTGCCTCATTTTTTTCTAGTTCATTGAAAAAAATAGTCTTGGCAATAACTCTCCCTTTTCAAAATCGTTTGATCTCAATCTACTGGATAAGATTTTGCAAGTTGTCTTCTGTAAATGTTCTCATAAGTTGATATTTGATATATATTCATACAGTTGACCTTTGTACTGTTTACATCAACAGCTAGATATTTGAAAACTGCTTCTATTATGAGCTGGGATTATAACTTTCCCTTTGTCACAACATAGTTTTTAAGTTATTTCTATCATTCCCCTTTGAATTTCCAGGAGTCTGACAAAGTCAGGGTAGTTTATAAAATCTGAGAGACTCTGAATCATTGTAAATCTTTAATAATGGTATTTGCATTTATACAAAATATTCATACATGATAAATCAATTCTGTCTAGGTGTAAAATAACTCATTCAATTTTCCTTATATGTCATTTTTATTTTTTTACTATTAATATACATAGTATCTGTGACTTCACATTATTAAAAATAAAAAAAAATCATAAAAGCTGAGTTCATAGAGAAAAATGCCTAAAAATTCATATTATGGTATATTAATTTAATATTTGAGGAGTAAATTTTATTTAAACTTGGTCAAAAAGCTCAAATGACCTCAGAGTCCAGCAGATGATATTGCATTATTATACAAGTCTAGGTTAAGACAATTTGGAGGGCATTTATCTAACCTAGAGCATTCCAATTCCAATTTTTTTTAAGGAAATAAACTATTCTGATCAAATAAAGTATTTTTCAGGATCTACACTGTGGAGCACCACTTGATGAACATTGTTTCAGTCTTTATAGAGGCATTTTACAAACGACATGTTCTACCCAATTCATCAAACTGTTAACACATTCAAAAAAATTTCCCTTTTGTTTTAGAGGCTGCATTTCAAAATGATTATTAATGATCAACAATCCATAGTGAAAATATTGTATCCGTATTCTCAGCTTCACATTCAGTCATGCTTTTGTGATATTTGGGCTATTACACCAGGAATGATGCAATGATAATGCTAATGTATATTATGAAGGGTTACATAATTGAGGTAGATCCCTTTATATTATGTAAGTAAGCAAATGGGAGAACAGTATTACTTTTTCTTTTCAATTTTTTGAAAGGGGGAAGTGATTTGAGATGCAAGAAATTAACTATAGTAATAGAGACCATTTCCAATATATTTTAAATTTGGCACATGACATTTAAATAAAAATGCAGACCAAAAACATCACAGGTCAATAAGATAACTCAATGCATCTTATATACCAGCCCTTAGTCAAAATTCTTAAATGAAAATGCTGTCAGCTTAAAAGTCAAAAGATTACGCAAGCTAGATGAAATTCATAATATCATAAAAGATTTAATTTCATAAGAAGACTTTTTAAAAATGGTTTTATTGTTTTGATAGATTTGGAGAAGAGGCATAAAATTTGAATCTGATTATTCAAAAGTTTTTTATAAATGTAAGTTTTATTCTCACTAAAATGTCTAATAAGACATAATTTTCATCTAAGACCTATGGTCTTCAATCATGAGCAAGTAACAAAAGATCACTTGATTTTCAATGCCTGCATGGTACATTATTTTATAAATTCTCTGACAAGTATGAATAATCACTGTCCTCAGAAAGTGCACAGTTAGAAGCACCTATGAAGATGTACTACTCATTAACTTTAAAAATTGGGGATGATTATAAAATGGAAGGATACTGCTGCTGGAATACAACAAAATTTAACTTACAGTTTAACAAGTGCTGGTTCATAATTACACATTTCAATATTTGCTCCCTAAATGTCAAGCAGGAAAACATGAAAGAGAATAACTATGTGTATCTTTAATGTAGAGGACATTACCAAAAGTATCATTCAGTAACAAAATAAATATAGTTCCTATGAAAGCTTAAACTTGATGCTAAAATTCAAGATTTAAGTGAATTTAAGATTGAAGAGTTCCCTATTATTAGGATTTCCATAGTGGATCACATTTTGACTTTGAACTTAAGAAAAGCAAAATTATTTTATTATTGATGTTAAAAGCATTTTTTATATACAGATAATTTAAATTATCTGTGCATAAAATATATATCAATTAAGGTAAACATATTTATATCGATTAAGGTAAACATATTTAATGATTATATCATTTAAGGTAAACATATTTAATGATCAAATACTCATGATAACATTTTTACATTTAATTATTAAATTTTAGTCTATAAGAGCATGGCAATCCTCTCATAGATAAAATATTCTGATTAAAGTATTGTTACATCTGTCAAAAACTTTGTTAATTACTAACATAGGGTTAGTGTTGTTTTATTTAAGCAAGACCTAATAAATTGAGAACATATAGCAATTTTAATTTTAATATCCAATGTTAAATTTTAATTTTAATGAACCATACAAGAATCTTAAAAAATGTGTTATTTGGGAACATAAGAAACTACTGCTGGTTGCAGAAATATATTTGTAAGAAACTAAACTATTACATTTAGTAGAAAAATGAAAAGTAACTGAAATTTATTACTTGCCAATATAGGATTCCATCTTGAGGCAACATAAAGTTGAACTGAATTTACATCATATTTTGAAAATATTTCCTAAAATATAATCTTCTATAATCTGCTATAAGTTTGCTGAAAGTAGACCAAAATATAAATGTCAATTAAATAAAGCCACAATTCCATTTCCACATGTTAAATTAACAAATAATCACCTTGAAAACATTGGTTCATATTTTCCATTTTCAAAAACACATATAATTTTGAAGTATGTGCATGTTAATTTTAGTTGCAATAAATAATGTCCCTTCATGTTCACTGATTAAAAAAAATCTAATTAAAAAAAAACACTGGAATATTTCTATTCAGCATAGTGCTGTCAGCATACTTTTTTTCTATAAAATAACTTCCCTAATAGATAATAAAAATGTACCTGATGTACTTAACATTATGTGATATATCATTACATTTTTATATTGACAGCAATATAAAATGTGAAAGTCAAATAATTTATATTTACATCAATTCTCTAGAAATATTTATACTCTGAGTTTCACAAGTATTAATAAGAAACTATCAAAATCACTCAAAATTAAAACTAAATTTTGCTCTTTAAAAAAGTAAAAAAAAATATGAATTTTATTAACTGGTACAATTACCATGACAAACATTTGACCTGTGTTTTATCAGTGAGATGATCTATTATAAACAGAGGGGGAAAAAAACAAAACTAGCATTACATTACTGTCACACTCCAACTATGTGACACAAATTACTTTCTATTTTCACTCTAACATGCTTAAAGTATAGAACATGAAAGTGTAATTTGAAATGATTGAAGAACTGAAATATAATTTTAGGTGAAAATTGAGTTGCAGTGCTCTCTTTCAGAATATATATATTTTTGTATGCCCAAAACATGTTATATATTCTGATGGAAATATATATAT
>PVHY01032084.1:0-12126 GCA_004024945.1 Uropsilus gracilis | reverse complement strand
GAAACATCTACAGATGGCAAAAAAATGAAGGAAAACAAACAGATGGGACTGTATCAAACTAAAAAACTTCTGTGCAGCAAAAGAAACAACAGAAAAAACTAAAAGAAGCCCAACCGAATGGGAAAAAAATTTGCCCTCCACAATAGTGATAAGGGTTTAATAATGCAGATCCACAAGGAACTCACACAACTAAACAAAAGCAAAATAAAAAGCCCAATCAAAAAATGGGGAGAACTAAAAAGACACTTCTCCAAAGAGGAAATACAAATATCCAACAGGCACATGAAAAATTGCTCAATGTCACTAGCAACAAGGGAAATGCAAATCGAAATCACAATGAGATACCACCTTACACCAGTAAGAATGGTCCACATCCAAAGAACAGGCAACAACAAGTGCTGGCGAGGATGTGGAGAAAAAGGAACACTCCTACACTGTTGGTGGGAATGTAAACTGGTCCAGTCACTATGGAAAGCTGTGTGGAGGAGCCTCAAATGAATTAAAATGCAACTATCATTTGACCCAGTAATTGCTCTCTTGGGAATCTACCCCAAAAGAGACTTCAATGTGGGTACAAAGGGACACCTGTGGTTGGATGTTTACTGCAGCACTATTTATAATCGCAAGGACAGGGAAGCAACCTAAGTGCCCCCAAACAGATGACTGGATTAAAAAGAATGTGGTATATATACACGATGGAATATTACTCATCAATTAAGAATGACAAATTCAATGACTTTATGACAACATGGATGTACTTAGAAGAAATCATACTAGCAGAAGCAAGTCAAAAAGAGAAAGACAGAAGTCAAATGGTTTCTCTAATGTATGGAATATAGTGAAAAAAATAAACAAAAGCCATGAGGAAAAGACAAAACAAGCTAAGCATCAAATTGAAGCACACATAGGGCAGGAGGGAAACGGAGGGATGGGAGGGGACAGTGGATGGAGTTAATCCCTGGATTTGCAATGATGGGAAATTTATATATAAATAAAATATTAAAAAAAGAGAAAAAAATAAAAAATAATAAAGTCTATATTTGCGTGTGTGGTTTAGGTCTTAACTCAGTTATTTTTCTTAGCACAATGCATAGCTGATGGACTACACTATTCCCTTTGCTTTTTCATAAATACCCAGAAGTTCATGCTCCACATTGATCACAGAATTACACAAGCTTACTCAATATGAGATGAGGCTTGGCCACATAACTTGCTTTGACCAATGAAACACAAACATAGCTGACAAGTGACTTGCAGGCTCATTCTTTCCTACCACTACAGTGACTGTGAACGTGTTCAAATAGGTTTTTCATTAGCTTCAGGTACTGAGCAGAGATTCAAGTTAACCCACACAGAAAATATATTAAACACATGAAACATGTGTTAAGCCAGGGCGATCTGGAGATCACTATTTAGCACAACATAGCTTACTTAGACTGTCCTGATAAACACTCTGAAATCTTTCATGGCCTCCAGTAGTCTTTTCTTAACAAGTTAGCAACTCCTTGACTTTGTGTAAGTTTGCTGATAGCATCATTTACTCTCCTTTGTGAATGTTGTTCTACTTTTTTTGCTTCTGTTGTTACAGATGTTATCTCTTCCCAATCTGGTTCTTTTGAATACATCTGTACTGTCTGGAAATTCTTTATCTCTAACTTCTGTATCCCTTTTTCATGTGTTTTATCCTTTCCTTCCTGATCAACAGCTCTCTATTTTTACACTATGTTTTAACATATCTCAAAATTCACCTTCCAGGTCAGTAACTGGTATCTCATAAAGTCTTCTAATGACATGGAGAAATAAATATGACTTTAAATTTGAACACTTTGGTTTCCACTATGTTTAGACCTCCCTAAGTGCTAATTTTTTTTCATTCAGTTTTCATCATCTCCCGTAACTCTACTGCACTAACCATGTGATTGTTCTGCTTTATTTCTATGACCTCCAAGCCTCCTTTAGGTTCTTTATTGTGGTTTTTTAATGAATTTTTGAAAATTTTCTTTTGGTGTTCTAAAACACAGCAACCTGTGAACAGAAGGTGAAGGAATCTCTAACCCCTTGACCTGTTGCATAAAAGATGGCTTAGACCTCTGCTGAAGAATCTGTCCTTTATGCTCTCTTATTTCCTGTATCCTCAGGATTTAGAGGTAGAAAAGACCCAGCCTATGCATGGTCCTCTTTGCCCTCTAAAACTTAGGAAGCCACTAATTATTTCAAATGGCTTTATAATCTGAGAATATGACCATTCCATTGGGGAAAAAATGACACAAGTATTCTGAGAGTTCAGTTTTCAACTGAATCCAGTTGCCCTCAGGTCAGCAACCAAGAGTGGTATAAAGGGTACAGTTGAAAAATAAGGCAATTTGAATCAAATGAAGACTATGCTTCTTCCATGATAAGTTTGCTTCAAGTTTGCTCCTTCTCATTCAAGTCTCAGATCAGAAATCACTGACTTCAAAGACCTAATATAAAGTAGCTAACCCCACTGCTCAACTGTCACATAACCTTACTTTCTCCTGAAGAGCATTTACTAGTAAAGTATCACCTGTGAATTTGTCTATTGTCTATTTGCTATAAGAATACACAAAGATACATACACATACATAATACATACACACACACCCCATAAAAAGTGACCTTGTCTGCCTAAAATGAAGAGTGTGATTTCAGGACCTTTACTGGAATCACTGAGTTTCCTCACTCATACTTCCACCCCCTTTGGCTCTAAAAACCCATTAGTGAGGTGCTATTAATTAAAAGCTTTCATCATTATTAAAATTTCCCTGAGAGTATAATTCTCAGCTATTTCAAGAATTCTTGCCACACTTTTATTTCCAGTGCCCAGTTTAGAATAAAATATATTTATTCAGACATTGTTACTTTCTTCTTCTCTTCCTCTATCTTTAAATTTGACCTTAATTATCATTAAATTACACCCCCATATATTTTATGTAAATAGAATTCTACATATCTCAGTGTTAAAAAATTGTCACTGATAGTTTAAGTGTCTATAAAATGCTTAGAGTACAGTTCTTTCCTTTCAATTGTCAAGATTTTATTCATCGTCTTCTAACTTTCCATGTTGCAGCTGAAAAAGGAAGATTCAATGCCAAATTATATTTCCTTTGCAAATAGACTTCCCCCTTCAAACTCTGTGTTCTTTTCTTTAGTCCTGGAACCCAGGAATTTTGCATAGAAAAAACCACTCTAGGTAAATATGAAAGAATTGGTGAAGGCTGAAATTGACATGCTGGTATGCACTGCACCTGTCACAGATGGTAGCATCTGTGGGCATCAAACAACATGGTTGCCCTCCCCTGTGATGTTGGATGCTGGCCAACTCCAAGGATTGGTGAAGCCGAGTTTGATTAAGGTTTTCAACACACATATTCAGATTCATTGAGGTAAGAGTAGCAATCATAAATGTTGTAGTCCTTATTATCTGAAATTCAACACCAAATAGAAGTTTATCATAATGTGCACTGGAACTTAATCATAATTCAGCTTATGGTTTTTAATTAGCCACACCAGCTCCAGGCAAAAACATTTATTTAGCATGCAAAAGCAGTTCAAAAACAGATAAATTCTCAACTGTAATAAGAATAGAAAATAAAATAGCAAAGATATTACACTGAAATTATCTCAAGTCTCTTCCTGACTACTGTCTTCAGTTTTGATTACCTCAAATCATAAAAGACATAACAAATAAAACATTTTTCCAAACATGGAGTAAAATCTACTTGAGTATTGTAATGTTCAGTTTTATAAGATACTGGAAATAATCTAGCCAGCTGAGAAATAAGAAATCTAAAAAGACAAGGTTGATTCACAGAAATTAGTAAATGGTGTGAGAAAAAAGACACAAAGAAAATTTATTCCAATTAAGAGTAAGGGTTCTTTCTCAAGTCAACTTAAATCATAAAGTATAGTCTCTGAAAAACAATAGTCTCTAGCATTTACAGAATATTAAAAGCCATTACTTATACAATAAAGTGTTTATAAAGTGTTTGAGGAGCTATGCATAGTTGCTACAGCAACAATAATAAAATACTTCACGGATATACAGTAAATTGAGAATGTTGTCACTCTCTAATGATTATAAAGAAACAAACTGTAACTTCCAATTTTGATTTCCCCAATTTTTTACCCATGTACATGTTTTTTTTTTTTAAAGTGATGTTGGTTTACAACATCACACATGATTTTGAATATAGATTCATCTGCTTCAGGTGTTCTTACCATACCGCACGCACAACCAAAAACCATAGTCCTCCACCATAGTCCATGGTGACCTCACCCCTAACTCTGCTCCCCATAAGCATTATGTCCAATTTACCTGGATTCCCAGATACATTCCCTTTAATTTCACCAAAAATAAAAAGGATATTCATTAGCACTATCTCCATGTTCCTAGTTTATGTCACTAAAATTTCTGCACTCTAGTAACACCACACACATTTGGTTTTTATCACATGTGTTAAAAATGACAACATCTTGACTCAAGTACTAATAGGTTTGATTTCTATTTCTCAAGCATTTCAGGGGCTTGATAATGTTACACAAAATGCAGTGTAAAAAATATATCCTCTGTAACTCAACCACAATGATTCTTTATTAAACCCATTATCAACCAACATTATGGGCAAAAAGAAAAAAATGTCTAAATGTAGCTCTTAGCAGTAACAGGCTTAGCTCTAAGTTATGTTTAACAGGAAAAGAACCCCTGTTCTCCCTATTAGTGGAAATGATTCAAGGTGGGGTAAGAAAAGCAGCCTTTTAGCTGAATTATTTGTGACCTATCTCCCCCACCACTACCTCATCATTTCCTCCCATGATTTCTAGGGTTTTGTCCCAACAGATTTAGATATAGAGAAAACCTAAATAAATTAATAAGAACCCAATAATGAAAAAAAACAAGCTTGGAGAAAACAGATGTAGGTGCAATTCACATCCCTACTCCAGAGTCTTTTGCACATAGAAGATAAAAAGAGAAATACTACTAGAAACCTAAGAACTATCCACTGGATAATTATAATACAAGTGTCTAAATAGGGTCAGTTTCAACAGCCATCTACTCAAGTGCCAGGCAGCTGCCAAATCCTTCCCTCCCAGGAAACACTTTATGAATAGCAGATAATGAATTGTTTAGAAAAACAATCTCTAACAAGTCCATGAAAGAAGTCATTAGTGCTTAAATTCTCTTTTTCCAGATAAGAGGCTGACTGAGAATTCCGACTTTTCTAAACTCCTCACTCCAGCCAGTCAGTGAGGAAGCTCTCAAGTAATGAAGCCTTAAAAGGGGGAGGAATACTTTTTATAAGTCATAGAAGTTCCCTAGTTGTTCTTTTCCAGGATGATGACATCTATACATCCTGAAAGAGGCAACTGCCTGAAGGAGCTAAAATGCAGGATGAAATACTTAAAATGTGCTTGTAAAAAGCTGAGCTAGCAGAAAGGGAGAGAATCTTCAGGTGCCAAAAATAAAGTATAACTGAGAGTCAAGCAAGGGACTCAATGGCTTCCCATCAGAAAGCCCCACTGGTGCTGGAGTTTGCGCATACTCTGAAGGCTGGAGGGGCAAAGGATTTCCAAGCCTAGGACTCACCCCAAGTGGGAAGCTATACAGATGACTGTAGTTTCTCTGGAAAAGTTGCTATTCCAACATTGTCATCTTTACGTAAGGTCACATTGATTTCCTGTGACTGCTGTGAAAAAAAAAATTACCACAGTTTAGTGGTTTACAGCCTAGGCTTACACTTTTACAAGTGTAGAGGTCAAAAATGTAAACTGAGTTTTGGTTGGATTGTGCTTCTTCTGAAGCTTTAAGAACCCATTTCTTCCCCTTTCCTACCTCTAGAAATCTATTAGTGTTTTGTGTCTGGTTTTGGTTTTCAGGTCATAGCCCCTTAATTCCAATTACTCCAGCCTTGGGTTTCTATCACCCCACCAGCTACTTTCTAGCTCTGATTCCTGGTTTCTCACTTATAAAGACCCTATAAGCACATTATGTGCACTCTGATCATTCAGGTTACTGTTCCCATATTAGTAACAAGATCACATCTACTAAGTTTCTTCTGTTGTTGAAGATAAGAGGGATCGGTGCATGAACATTTAGAGACAAATGATCCTTACTCACTCTGTCTCTAGGTAATGAAGATGAAACTTGCTAGTTGACTTAATGAAAGAAATACAAATCTCCTTTGATGTCCTGGTCATCCAATGGTCTGCAGCTTGAATCCATTCCATTTGTATAGTCCAACATATTCAGAGAATTTAATTCAGAGTGGTCATGTGTAGGTAGAAGTCCCCTGAACTGGTAGGAGGCACAGTCTCTTCAGCTCATATGTCAAAGCATGAGCACAGCACATAGACAAAAATTAGTTAGTCCACAGACAAAATAAATGTAGAAATGAAGCACCAAGAATGAAAGGCACTAGGAACAGCACTTACCCAAAATCAAACTAATGGGATTCTCAGAATATAAAGCCATATTAGGTTGAAGGAAAATAAAGACTATTACCAACATGAAAAAGAGAACATGAAGAACATATTAACAGATGTTTAAAAGTACCAAAATGAAATTCTTAATTTTAGAAATGAAAAGTATAATTTAAATGTAAAGTTCAACAGAAAAAAACAGATAAGACACAATTTTTAAAAATCAGTCAGCCAGAAATCAAGCATCACAAAGAAAAGAGATGAAAGACAAGATAAACAACAGGAAAAAGATACCAGGACAGGTTGGTTAAGCCAGATATTGATAAGAATAAATGCCAAGGAAGTGATTTTTAAACAAACCTATCCCCAGATAATGCTATACTAAAACTAAAGAGCTCTTCAAAAAAAAAAGTAAATAAATAAAAGATTCTGATAGTGGACAGAAAGAGGGAAAAAGACTATCATCCAAGTAATAGCCTTTAGACTATTGGGTCCAAAATTATAACAAAAGACAAAGATCACTAAAGTTTTATCTCAGTATGCTAAGATGTCACAGAACTTCTAAATGACACACTTTATGGAGAAGAACAAGGATCTCAGCGGGAACAGCTCAAGTGTAAAGAAGGAACCGATAATGTGATGAGCAAGCTAAACTACTATTGGCAGTAAAAATACAACAATGTTTAATTTTGAAGCAGTGGGTAAAGAAAGAACTAATGTATTAGGAGGAAATAGTATTGGGATGAGGGGTGATACATGTTGCAGTCTTCTTGGATCCTTAATTTGACTACTTTAAATTTATTAATATTCATGTTAAAATACTATTTTAAAAAACTTAAAGTGGACCTAAAATATGTAAGTACAAAACCAAAAAATATGGAATGAGATTAAGGGGGAAAACTCAAGAAGGCAAAAATAAAGAAAAATGAAAGAGACCAACAGTTTATTACATAGTTAAGGTGTTTGGATAAAATCATAATCACCATTCACAAATGGAGTAACATTTGGACTTTGTTCTTTAGTTGATTAACAAAACTTATCGCTTTGCACTAAACATAAAACCCAGGTGAGGATCCTAATCCAAGTATTTCAAGATTGGGAAAGTAGTGGGAGAAATCCAGAAAGATTTACCAGCTCATTAGAATTGTGGCATTCAAAACCAACAAAATGATCATTGAACTGAAGCATACAGAAAGAGGAAAAAGGGGAAAAAAGGAAGGAGAGGGGGAAGGAAAGTGGGAGGGAGGGTAAAGTCAGGGGAGGGATTCACCAGAGCGCAAGTGAATAGGAAGGTTCAAGAGTGACATGGTGGTGGGATAAATTCAGGGTACACATCAGTGTAAGAAAATTTATATATTAACTCCAAACCCAGAACCAGTGTCCCAACTGAAGGGGGACCTGCCATCTCCGGGTGCAGGGAATCTTGATCTGTGTGCCATAGCAAGCAGACACTCTGGGAGGTCAGCAGCCTTGCACCCCATGCCCCAGGTAAGAGAAGAACCCTGAGTGCAGAATTCAAACCACTTTCACATGCCTGGCCCTCGGGACTATGTACATCAGGAACTGAACACTGAAGGCAGGTCTCCAGACCCAGCAGTGGATGTCCCTAGTGAAGGGAGAACTGGCAATGGAAAGGTAATGGCAATGGCAGCACCTTCTCCATGGGCAGGGACCCATGATCTGTGTGCCACTATGAGTGGACACCCTGGGGAGGTTGGCAGGCCTTGCGCCCCATGCCCCAGAATGTAAGCTGAGCTGGTAGCCACCAATGTAACTAAGCAGCTCAAGTACAAGACATAATCATCCAGGACCTAGTACAAGCCTTTTAACAACCATGCCTGCCATGGTATAAGAGCCATAGTGTTCCAGCAAGTAGAACAAGACTGAAAGTAAACCATAGGAGGAAGAAAAATGCAAATACTCAAGCAAGTCCTCCAGGAAACAACAACACCAAAGGAAAGACAACTTCCAGAACCCATTTATGATGATATAGAAGTAATGCTTCATCTGTCAAAGAATTCAAATTCAGCATCATAGAAGCATTCAACAAGTTAAAAGAGGAAATCAAAAACATGATGATTGAATACTTCAAAGCACTAAGAGAACTAGAAAAATAAAAAAGAATGCATCAATAAGAGTAACATAAATGATGATCTAAAGAATGAGACCGAATCCCTGAAAAGAAATAAAAAGGGATTCAGGGTACAAAAAGAGCAACAGAGGAACAAAAAACACAGGGGAAAGTCATGAAAACAGATTAGATGAAATAGAAGAACGAATCAATACCCTCAAAGATACCAAAATAGAGAGAATGAGAAAAGGAGAAGGCAGAGGGAAAACTCATTTTTCAGATATCTTGAAGAAAGAAAATACTAGAGTAATTGGAATCCCAGAAAGAAAAGATAGCATCATTGGAACTGAAAAGATATTTAAGGAGATAATGGAGAATTTCCTAAATCTGAAGAAGGAAATGAAAATAGAAATACAAGAAGCCAAAAGAACACCAACTACATTAATGAAAGGAAAACCACAGTAAAACACATCACTGTAAAGTTTCCAAGAGTCCAAGATACAGAAAGAATAATGAAACTGTCTAGAGAAAGGAAACATAACATCCAAAGGAAAACCTATTAGGCTGTCTTCACACTTTTCCAAGAAGAAACTTCAGGCCAGGAGAGACTGGAGACACTTATTTTAAAAACTCCAAGACAAAACATGCCAACTAAGAATGTGCTACCCTGCATAGATTTCCTTCCCTTATGAAGGAAAATAAGAGCCTTCTCAGACAAGCAAAGTCTATAGAAATATGCTACTATTCATCTCCACTTCAAGAAATCTTACAAGAAACCCTAAGACTAAAACAAAAGAATAAACAGGACAAAACAAGAAAGTACACAGCACTTCAAAAATAACCAACCAAAATGGCAACTTCAGACTCTCAAGTATCAATAATCACTCTGTTAATGATCTACACTCATCAATTAAAAGACAAAGAGTCACAGACTGAATCAAAAAGCGAAGCCCAACATTCTGGCGCCTCTGGGAAACACATTTGAAATCTAGAGACAAGCACAAACTCAAAGTAAAGGGCTGGAAAAGCATCCTACAAGTAAATGGCCCCCAAAAGAGGCAAGTATGGCCCTTCTTATAACATATAAAGCAGACTTCAAACTAAAAATAAGTGGGAAAGAACAATGAAAAACACTATTTAATGATAAAAGGGTTAATACACAAGATAAACATAACAATTATTAACAAATATTCACCAAATGAAGGAACATCAAAATTCATCAGACAACTTCTAGCAATATTGAAAGCAGGCATCAGTGAAAATACATGTATAGTAGGTGACTTTAACACTTCACTCTCACCAAAGGACAGATCAACAAGACAGACCTACCTAAGGACACAAAAGCTCTAAAGGAAGGTCTAGACCATATGGAACTAGTAGATAACCATAGGACACTGCACCTAATAGATATCCACAGGACATTATGAATATGGATACCTATTAGGAACTAATAGGACACTGCAAGGAAAAGAATACACTTATTTGTCAAATGTGCATGAATCATTCTCCAAAATTGACTATATATTAGGTCACAAGTCAAACACTAATAAATACACAAAGATTAAAATAATACTTTTTTTTTCTGATCAAAGAGTCATCAATCTAGAAGTCAACAAGGAAAAGAAAACAAGATCACCCACAACATAGAGACTGAACAGTATGCTACTGAGAAACCACTGGGTAAATGAGGAAATCAAAGAATTGAGACTAATGACAAAGATGATGTAACATTCTAGAATGTATGGGATGCAACAAAAGCAGTATTAAGAGAAAAGTACATAGCACATTTCACAAAGACACATATCACAAAGCAAGAAATAACTCACAGAAATTATCTAATCTTTCAACTTGAGGAACTAAGAAAGTAGGGACAAAAAGTAATCAAAACCCAATAGAAGACAGGAAATAATAAAAACTAAAGTAGAAATAAATGAAATAGAACTAAAAAAGACAATCCAGAAGATCAATGTAACCAAAAGCTGGTTCTTTGAAAGAAATAAATAGAATTGATGAACCCTTGAAAAACTCACAAAGAAGGAAAAAACTCAAACAGGATCATAAATGAAATTATAGCGGACACAGCAGAAATCCAAAGGATAATTAGAGAATACCATGAGCATCTACATGCAAACAAATACAACAATCTAGAGGAGATGGTCAAATTCTTAAAATTCTAAGAATTTGGCCACCCAAGTTTGAACAAAGAAAAATAGAGGAATTAAATAGGCCAACCACAAGTAGTAAAATTGAAGCAGTCATCAAATCTCTTCCTAAAAACAAAAGCCCAGTTTCAAAAATGAATTCTACCAAACATTCAAAGATGAAATAACATCTGTATTACTTAAAACTCTTCCCAAAAATTGAGAAAGAAGGAAAACTGCTGAACACATTCTATGAAGCAAATAGTACTCTAATACCAAAACCAACAAAGATAGCACAAAGAAAGAAAACTATAAACCAATCTCTAATAAACACAGATGCAAAAAATCTAAATAAACTGATAATACAAAACCAACAAAGCATAAAAAGGATTATACACCATGACCAAGTGGGATTTATCCCAGGAGCACAGGGATGGTTCAACATACAAAAAATTAATCAGCGTAATCCACCACATCAACAAGGAGAAAATCAAAAACCATGTGTTCATATCAATAGATGCAGAAAAAGCATTCAATAAAGTTCAGCATCCATTCATGATGAAAGCCCTTGAAAAACTTGGGATGAAAAGAATATATCTCAACAAAGTAAAAGCCATCTATGACAGACCTACAGTAAACATTCTTATTGGGAGAAAATTAAAATAATTTCAATTAAGATCTGTAAGCAGGCAAGGATGCCCACTCTCAACACTACTTTTCAGCATAGTCCTGAAAGTCCTAGGTAGGGCAATAAGGTAAGATAAAGACATAAAAGGAATACAAATAGGAAAAGAAGAAACTATCACTATATGCAGATGACATGATACTCTATGTAGAAAATCCAAAAAAAATCCACAGAAAAACTCATTGAAACAATAAACCTGTTCAGTAAAGTAGTTGGCTACAAAATCAACACACAAAAACCAGTTGCCTTCCTATGTGCAAAAAATCAGTCAAAAGAAGAAATTTAAAAAAACCACTCCACTTACCAATGAAAATTAAATATCTGGGAATAAACCTAACAAAAAATGTGAAAGATCTATACAGAGAAAACTATAAAACATTGTTTAAAAAAATAGGAAAAGACATAAAGAAATGGAAAGAAATGCCCTGATCATAGATTGGAAGAATTAACATCAAAATGGCCATCTTACCAAAAGCAATCTATAGATTCAAGGCAATTTCAATAAAAATTTCAACAACATCCTTTAAAGAAATAGAACAAAAATTACTGAAATTCATAACAAAAAACCTCAAATAGCAAAGTCCTGCTGAACAAAATGAGAAATGGAGGTATTACATTCCCACACTTCAAATTATATTATAAAGCCATAATAATTAAAACAACATTGTGCTGGAACAAAAACATCACACAGACCAATGGAACAGATATAAAGTCACACATGTATGGCCAACTAATCTTTGACAAAGGGGCAATAAGCATATATTGTAACAAGGACAGCCTCTTCAATAAAT
>PVHY01032083.1:0-12148 GCA_004024945.1 Uropsilus gracilis | reverse complement strand
AGTGTAGGAAAAATTACAGAAATACCAGAGAGGCTATAAAAAATGAACACCCAAGCATGATATTGTCAGTATAAATTGATGTGGTAGAATAATTTTTAAATATTGACAGTAAAGAACGATAAATGCTCTTTTACAACTAAAGATTCACCCTAAACCAAAATGTCACCACTAATAGTAGTTACCACCTAGAATACTTAGCGATGGGAACTTTACTAAATGCTTTACATAAATTAACTCGTTTAACCTTCATAGCAGCTATCTGAATCAGGTACTTTCATTTAGATTTTTTTTTTTTATTTTGAAACATTTATTCAAATACCTTCTGATCACACATGGTCTAGGAACACACAAACAATAAACCAAATATAATCAGATGTTTAAGATTGGTCTTCAAACATTATAGCCAATGAGGCCACGCTTGCCTATGATCTCGCCAACATAGAACCACATCCACACCTCAGTGGCCACCAAACCATTCAGCAGAGCTTCCTTAACTGTGAGCTGCTTGAAACTTCCAGTTTTAGCACTATTGACTATTTTTTTCAAGCTCTGAATAGCTGCAGGGATCTCAGCAGGGGTTGGAGGAACCAGCTCAACTTTGGCATAACTCAAAAATGTGGCCAATCGAGGTTTTGAGTAAGTCACAGCAGCATTCACCATCGCTGGAGCTTTCTCCGCGATGTTACGGACAAACTGGGCCATGGTTCTAAGGACCGCAAGTCCGTGGCCCCGAACGGCCGGCTGAATGTCACCCTCTATTTAGATTTTTTTTAATTTTTATTTTTTGATTCTCTTTTAAATTTTTTTTTAGATTGATGACACATATATAACATTGTTGTCTACCCCGAGGTTCTCCTACCCCTTGTCACCCATGAACCGTTATCTTAATCTCTTGTCCATCGCTCCTCTGATTTTACCCCCTCTATTTCTCCCCTTCCTTACTCTATGCTTCAGTTCTGCTACCTGTTTGTTAGTTTTAACTTTTGCTTGTCCTTTTGTTTATTTGTTTTCTCTGTATCCTGCCTATAGGTGAGATCATCCAGTTTCTCTTTTTCTTGCTGGCTTATTTCTGATAGCATGTGAATCAGGTACTTTTAATGTATTTATTTGAAAAGGGGGATGGCAAGGTTAAATAAAACACGATTGGCCAATGGTGGAGTGAGATTTGAAGCCACATTGTATGACCCCCTGGTATGAATTTATAATCACTGAATCATGTTCTTGCAGTGGAAAAAAAGAGTTCTATATACAAAGCTGTTTGTAGAATCATCACCAATAATGTAAAAAAAAAAAAAAGAGAAAAATTATTGGGGGAAAACTACATGTTCCACCGAGAAATTATTAAATGTATTACAGCACATTAATCCAACAGATATTATACAACAAGAGTTATTCAGAGCTTTTATTTTCCCACAGTGCCCTGGGAGAGGCTACTGAACACATGAAAGTATTATCTGTGCTTTTTACAAGTCTTCTATATGTCCTTCCATCTTTGAGTCATTCAAAAGGATCAGGAGGTCAGTCCAGGTGGAAACCTCATTAGTTTTTGCTGCAGCGGCCCATGGCTCCCTACATAACATGACTGGATGGCCTGGTGTATGGTTGGAGGGAAAGTTCTTCCGGAAAATAAATTGTCATCTTCCCTGAATACTATAGTCACATTTAATGAATGCATGTATTTCTTTTCATATTCTCACCCTATCTTATTCAAATAAAGCTATTTCTTACCATAAGTATATACACATAGTTATTACAGGACTGTGAAGCTCTAAATAGGCTTTTATGCTTCAAATGTGAGGAAAAGAAATTTTAAAAATTAAAAGCAATTTAATTTAGGCAGAAACAAATTGAAATGAGAAAATACATCCATTATGAACTTTAGCATGTCTGTTCATGTTTTTCTATTGATGACAAAAACAATATACCCCATTTATTAGATGTCTGCTATGTGTCAGGAACTATGCTAACTCCTCTACATAATTTATTGCTTTTAGTCCTCCTAATAGTCATATAAAGTCAGTATAATTTATTATCAACATTTTACAGATGAAAACACAGAAGCTTGAAAAGTTGAGTCACATCACAGAATTTAAATTCTGATTGTTTGCATCCAGAGATCAAGCTTCTCATCATTCTGATGCTATTTTTTTCTGCCACTTCTTAACTAATAATTTCACATAAATTTAGAGTCAGTTTTTCTAAGGTTTAGTTCTATGATGAGGTTCTCTAGCTCTGGTTACAATAATATTGAGATCAGTGGCCCTGGAAATAAAAAGGGCATCATAAATGAAAACTACAAGTTATGTAATTACACTATTGAAAATTTATAAAGTGAAGTTACAAGGTTCTTTGAGGAGGACTCTGACAAACCAAGCAAGGGAATGAAAACACAGAATATGGAATATCCACCCAAGAGACGTATATGTGTGTTTTACAAATATGTTTCCAAAAATGAATACTGTATACAATAAGTATTAATGCCAGAAGGGAATGAAAATTTGCAACTATCTTAATTTCAAATGCAACTCTTTTTTTCCCAGAAACATTCCTATATTCCTTCTTGTGCTGTTCCAAGCATATAAACTGCATAAATAGAAACTATTCTCAGAGCAACGACTATTGACTATTCCATTTAACTTAGTGGCTGGTACTGGTTCCAGAGTGGTAAGCTATGCTATTTTTGGCAGAGCTCTATTGTGAGTTATATCTATCTATCTATCTATCTATCTATCTATCTATCTATCTATCTATCTATCTATCTATCTATCTATCTATCTATCTATCTATCTATAACTGAATTATATATATATATAACTGAATTATATATATATAATTCAGCCACATGAATCAGGCACTTTTATTTACATTTTTAATCTCTTTTAAAATTCTTTTTAGATTGATTACACATGTATAACATTGTTGTCTACCCTGAGGTATGTGTTTGTGTGTGTGTATATATATATATTACATTTTCTTTCTTTCTTTTTTTTGAGACCAGATCTCGTTATATTGCCCAGGGTAGTCCTGAACCTGCAAACTCAAGCAATTCCTCGCCTTGGCCTTCCAAGTAGCTGAGATTAATGTTGCACGCCTCTGTGTTCGGCACTCTTCCTTTATTGTTTGGGGGTATTTTATTATTTTTAAAAAGATTTTTAATTTTCTTATACTATTGTTCACTTTTGTACAGTATTGATTCCTTTATCCTATTTTCAACTTGAGAATGAAACATTTTTATGAATGTAGGGAAAGGTGGCTAACTCTGGAGTTATGTCAGAAGGAGCCAGCACAACTGGTTTTGAGCCAAATCTATGAAACAACCACTGGCCAGGAAACTAGGTCAGAGATCAAGCATTCCGTTGATCTGAAATTTCCGAAGGTCCATGTTTTCTGAGGACATGGATCCAGTAGGATGCAGCAAGAGGAGTTGATGTCACACCATTGAAGGCTCTGACAGTCCAACTCCTGAATGTCCTGCTTTCCCCAAATCTGGTGATCAGTCATTTTTGTTCCACTTGAAAAGACTGACCAGCATTTCTACCACAAACAAAATGTCAGCTTTGAGTTTACCTCTGATGGTGAGAAATGGTTTCATGACAGTTTTGCAGGTTCCAACGAGATTGTTTAGACTCTCCTTTGGCAGCATTCCAGGGAACCCTGAAGCCACCAGCTGTACTCACTATGTACCTTGTACCCAAATTTTATTTACATTTCAGTGAAGCTGTGAAGTGAGTCAGTGTTTCACTGGGTTCTTAGGGCTGCATTTATCTTGTTATTTTGGATTTGTTACCAAACAGGACTTTGTTTAATTCTACATCTTTGTATAGAACCATTAGATCTTCTGATTTAGAAGCATGTCCTTTGGTAAATAATTAAACCGAGATCTTTGTATAAGACCATCAGATCTTTGGTTGTGGAGGTATTGCACCGATAAATGTTTCTACCCTTAAGTGACCACTACCTTCCTGCAGTCTGCCTTGCTACGGTCAGTGGTTGTTTATATAACAAAGTCTTGTTTCATGGTTTTTCCGTTGTCCTGGGTGGTTTCGCTTTCTTTTGAAGGGATAAAGGCTTCTTATGTATTTTATATATGTTTCATAGGGAACAGATGGTAGCAGAAGACTGACACGTTTTCCAATACAAGATAGCCTTCAGGGTTAGTGGTAGAGGTCTGTTAGAGCAACAATCATTTTTGAAGAAAAGATTGGCTCAGCTTTTTCTCAGGTTCTCTATAAAAGCTTCATGAGGGCACTCTTGTTTGTCTGTGAAGGAAGCTCACTTTGTTTTGTCTATAGTTAGGCAATAAAGATTGTCAAGTTACTGACTGTACAGTTTTCTCCTACTCTTGAAATGGAGACCAAAAGGGGCAGAAGCCTCTAACCAACAAACCACAGGGCCTCATCACCCACGCAAAGCAGTTGTCAGACAAAAGCAGTTTAAACAACAGGGTTTATTAACAAGGGAATTCAACAGGGAAAATGAAAAGTCCTCAAAGCCACAAGTGGCAGTTATCTTACCCCAGTCACCATTTTCAGTCCCAAAGTTCCCAAAGATGTATGTCTAAAATGGTGCCCCTTTGCCCTTCCAAACCTCAGGCAGGCACTCTGCAAATGTTCAGTCTTTCTCCAGCTTCTTCTCTTTACTTCTCTCTCCAGTGTTCTGAGCTGCTCCCCTTCTCTAAGGCTCTTCAAATTTCTTCCACAACTGCTGATACACAAATCAGCTTTCCACATCCCTGGCCATCTCCAGGTGCCAGCTTACTATGCCACCTTGCTGTGGTGCCACACTCTCCACACCAGCTACCCTTCCGCCGGTCACCATGGCTCCTTGCCACCTCCAGCTCACTCTTCCAGGGTGCTTACTCTGACCAGGCCACATGGGCCTGTTCTTTCTCTCAGTCCACCATTCCAGCCATCTTCTGTCTCTGCAATTTTAGTAAAGCTTAATTTGTTTGTTTGTTTTGATTTTAGATCCTGGTGTATGTGAAACTATAGTATTTGTCTCTTCTCTGTAGGACTTATTTCACACCTAGCTCAATATCCTCAGGTCCAGCAATGCTTTTACAAATGGTAAAATGTCACTGTTTTCATGGCTGAATAATATTTCACTTCCTGTATGTATCATTCACTCATAAATGGGCATTTAGGTTGTTTCCATTTCTTGCTTATTGTAAATAATGCTACAGTAAACATAGGGGTCATATAGCTTTCCAACTTAGTGTTTTCATTTTCTTTGGGTATATGCCCAGAAGTAGAATGACTGGATCATTTGGTAGTTTTATTTTTAATTTTTTCAGGAAACTTCTCACTGCTTTCCATAGCGGCTGTATCAATTTGCATTCCCATTAAAAGCTTGTGAGGGTCTACTTTCTCCACACACTTGCCTTAGCAAATCAGTTGTAGAAGTTAGCTGTTGATTACTTAGAACTTTGTCTCTTAAACATTTTAAAGTTCTTCTTCTTCTTCTTTTTGGCTTAAAATCCAGCTTTTCTTTTTTTAAGTCTATGTAATTTATTTATTTTAAAAATGATTTTATTTTTTGATTGTACACACATATATACAAACACACACATATTACATCATTGTTTATCCCAATATTTTCCCATCACCTTTTCACCCGTGCACCTTCTTTATCTCTAGTGCCCATCCCTCCCCCAATTTTCTTTCCTCCCCCTTTCTTGTTCTATGCTTCAGTTCTGTTGCAGTTTTAAATTTTTCTTGACTGTTTGATTTTCCTAAATCCGTCATATAAGTGAGACCATCCCGTATTTCTCTTTTTCTTTCTGGCTAATTTCTGCTAACATGATTCCTTCTAGATCCATCCATGTTGCTGCAAATGATACAAGGTTGTCTTCTGTGATTGAGGAATGGTGTTCCATTGTGTCAATATACCATATCCTTTTCAACCATTTATCAGTTTAGGGGCATTTGGGCTGTTTCCACATCTTGTTTAAAGTTTTTCTTAACTATTATTTAAATATTGGAACATACATGGGAGCCGCCATTGCTTCGGCAAGTGGCCGCTCCTCACCGCAGGTGCTGGGCTCCTTCCAGCTTGCGTTTCCTCAGGGGTGGGGCCTAGGCGCTGGCTTGGGAAACTTCAGTCAGTCTGGCCTGTGGAGGTCTCGCGTGACCTGATTGACACGTGCTTGCAGCTGCCTGGCAGCAGCACCCGTTGCGCATCCGCTGAACACCCTCTGCCATCAAGCTGGCCCCGGGGACCTGGACCTGACCGGAGGAGGCAAGATAAGATCCACTCAGGGACAGGGAAAATGTGTGTGTGTGTGTGTGTGTGTGTGTGTGTGTCTTGTCGTTTCACTCTCACTCCACTTAGTCCTCAGGAGGAATAAGAAAAACAAACTTTGCAAACAGCGACATAGAACGCGTGAGAGACCAGATAAGGATCCTGCCAATACACCTGGGCAGGACGCAGGAGAAGGACTATCCAAGAACATGATGGACTGGAGAGACAACCACAAAAGTGTGCCTACAAACTCGTCAGGAATGGATGGACCAAGATCCCATCTTGGGATATGTCAAGAAAACAAGGAGCCCCTCCCCACACCGTGGGAGAGGAAGTCCACAGAGCTGGAGAATTGGCTCCACAACAAATCTGCAAAGGGAGAGGATGGAGACCATCCATTGGAGGATGCCTACCCTCTCTGAGAAACCTCACTACAGAAAAGGACTGGGAGCAAGGCCCCCCAAGCCAGAAGGCAGAGCTATGGGGTGAAGAGGCAACGGATATGCAGGGAGAATAGACTGGACTGGGCAGCCAGCAATGAGAAGACATGGTTAAACCTCAAACGAGCACGGACAGGCTGCCCAATGCAAAGCTAAGACTACAATCCTTCATGCACAGAATGCCAGGTACCAGGAGCACAGTCCCTCACCTGCCAAATAGACACAACCACAGAAAAGGAAGAGAGACCTGTGGACTGAACATAAATCATCAAAGAAGGAGAGAGGAGTCTGAGTGAACTACCAGCCATGGGGGGTTGGGGGCGGGGAGGGACGGCATGCAAGCATTTATCTATGTAAGAAATTAAAAAAAAAATAAAATATTGGAACACGTCAAACACAACATTATTTTAAGTAAGGAATTGTTTGCTATTTACCAAGGAACATACAAAAGTTCAAATTATAGTGCTAATTAGAGAAATACATAAGAAACCATGAGTATTGGCAAGTATGTGAAGAAAGTAGAGCGTTACAAGCTGTTACTGGGAATGCAAATTGATACAGCCACTATAGAAAATGAAATAACACTGTAAAATTTCTAGAGCAGAAGGTTGAATTAAAATTCTTGTCTAGAGTCAGGGTAAGGACATAGTTAAGGATTTTCCTAAATCCTTGGAAATGTAGGCAGAAGCATGTTATGGAATTTAATATTTCATTGCCTCTACTGAAATACTTTATTTCCTCTACTGCAGGTCTGAACCAAATAGTCAGTTAATGCAGAGCCTCTGGGTTAGGAAATACAATAATCATGAAGCTATAAAGGAAAAGATTTAAGTCTTTATAGCAAAATTTAAAAAATGTTCAATGGAAGCAAGAGAAATGAAAAATTGACTGCAAAAAGGCAATTTCAAAACCAATTATTTTGAGGGAAATGAAAAATTCTTAAATTGCAAACAACATAAAGATGAAAAACAAACTTCAGGAAATGTTCCAAAAGCAGAATGACACCACAGCTACAGCAGCCATGTGTCTCCTCTTGTAAAAGGGACCACGTCTAAAATAGGGAATTTGATAATAAAAGGAAACTGATGGGGTATTGGCATAGGTGGTTAAATACAGGGTGAGTGGAACATGAACCCACAGGGAGGAGCAAAAACATAATCCCCAAATAAAAACAAATAGATAAAAAGGAAAATACAGAAGCAAAATTGCTAATCTAGAAAATATTCCCAGAGCCTTAGGAAATGGAAATTCAATAGCGTTTGCTCTTTGGCTAATAAATAACCCAAAGAATCTCTGTTCTCTAAAAGTTAGGAACTTATGCATATTGCGAATGCAGAGGTAATGGAAAGAAGCAATGTTCCATCCTGGCTAAGACATAGCATGACAATCAGAGAGAAACCTGTGCACTGCTCCTGTTCCAGGGATATCTAGAAGCCTAAACAGCTTCCTTCCCTTCTTCTAAGCTCCTGCAGAGACCAAGACTGCTTTTCTCTTGCAGGAGAACCACTGTATCTGCTATTAATCTCCTTACTATAACACCACATCCATCAGAGCAAAATATTAATTTATTCTTAGTACATTATTTTTTATCATATTATAATATTTAAAAATACAATGTATATTTTTGTATTATATTATATTTTTTATTATATTAATAAATTTTTATGTATCTATCTATTGAGTGAAGCACCTTGTTAATGATGTCACAGTATAGGATTTCCACCCCCACCGCGGTGGTCTCAGTAGCCATCCCTCCTCCAAAGGACCCTGGTCCTCCATCAGAGTCTGCTGTGCTCCCCCACCTTCCCAATATTTCCCCTTCTCTCCCACCTCCTTCTCTAGAACAAAACTTTCTTGTTTTGATTTTAACAACATATTTTCATTCATGGTTATCATTTACTTTTGTTTCTTACATTTTACCTATTATTTTTAGTACATCTTCCCTTTTTCTTAAAATGTTAAAGCAAAAGGTATTTGAAAATTAAGGAAGACATTCATTAAGAAAAAAGGAGAGGCTGGGCATGGTGGTGTGTACCTGTAAATGACAACCTATGGAGTCGCGGCTGGGACTGGGGATCTCGGTTCGAGTCCCTCTCGGGGCAACGTTGCAAGACCTCGTCCCCAGAAAATAGCTGGGCGTGGTGGTGCGCACCTGTAATCTCAGCTACCTATGAGAATGAGGCTGGGGATTGCTTGAGTCTGTGGTACCCTGGGCAACGTGAGCCTGCGGTTCCTGGGGCAACATAGCCATAGGAAAAAAAAAAAAGAGAGAGGAAAATTTTATCCTTAAGTGAAAATGACTCATTATATGGGAGAATGAAAGAAGCTAAAAATTTTTTTTTGACAGATTTGAGGACATGCAGAAAATTCTGGAAGACACGAGGAAGAACAAGCTTTCCTGGTGTTGCTTACGGGAGTATTAAAATAACAAAAATTTCTAAAAATCTCGTGTTTCTCCAAGTTCTAACCTGTAAGTGGGTGTTTGGAATCATTATCAGAAAGATATTCTTTTCTCCTTTGTGAGTCAAATCTAAGAGGTAGTGATTTGATTTGCAGATGGAACTTCCAGATAAATTGTATAGCAAAAGGGTTGCTTTTGAAATCCCCCAAATTTCCCATACACAATAAAATTATAGCTCATGTGACTAATAATGTACCTTATTATGCTATAATTCGAGAAGCAACTGAAAAAAATGACTGTGGTCCCCAAATACCCGATGGACAAAAGACTCCTCCATGAACACAGATTAATGAAAACACTAATTCAAGAAGATGTATGCCCTCCATGTTTATTGCAACTTTATTCCCAATAGTCAAGATGTGGAAACAATATATTTTTTTCCCACTTAGTCAAATGACTGAACTGTGGTTTTTTTCTGGGGCATTTCAAATACTACTTCTACTAATAAATACATAAATTAACCTGGTCTGTTTTTAAAATGATTTCCTTTTTAAAATTGCAATAGAAAAAAAAGAAGTTTCAAAAGTTTATTCAGACACTTAAAAATATGATTTCGTTGATATTTTGATATGTGAAAAATTATTGTAAGTAAGGATTTACAATAAGAAATTTGTATACTATGCTGTGGATACTATAAAAATACTTAAAAAAATACTATTGAAATGTTTTAGCATACTAACACATGATTTCATCTGATGAAAGTCCTAACTGACTAATTAGTCTGGCTAAAATACCCAGGAACCTCATATCAATAAAAATAATAACAACATATACTACATACATAATACAATATCAACAACCCTCTGATAATTATTAATATTTATTAATTAATAAATTTATTTTGTATTAATTACATTTAAAAATGGATTGCATATATGTATATATATATTACACAAGGTTCTCCCACCACCTTGTCCCCTGTGAATAGTCATCTTAATCTCTTATGCTCATCCTTCCCCTGATTTTCCCCTCCTCCCCCTCTCCGGCTCTAGACTTCAGTTCTGCTGACAGTTTCAAATTTTTCTTATAACAAATTAATTTCTTTGGGGAAATTTAAAAATTCTATGATAAATACACAAAACCTTACCCCCAACTTCTTAAAAGAAACACTGAGAATGAGCTACTATGAAAGAGATGAAAAGAAAATCCTACAGGGAAAAATGGATCTTAGAATATTGAAGTAAATGTCAAACTGACACCCAAATTCTCCATAAGTGGCCCAACACAGATTTACTGTAACAGGAGACCCCATCTTGAAATCTGCTCTAGTTTAGTATAGTAAGACATGGTTGGTTCATGACTTATTATAAATTATGTTGGAAATATTGTAGATATGGGACCTGGTCTAGGAGCATGTCTAAGTGATCCTCTGAGCATTCCCAAATGTATTTTATACAACCGTTGTTCTTATGGCTAATGAGGCCACTACTAGTAGTATATTTATTGTCTGGATTGTATCAGAAATCCACTACATATATAGTAACAAAACCCACAGACACAAGAAAACAAAACACAATTAGCTTTTGCAATTCTTCCATAGAATGTTCCATCTTACTCATCCAATGATATCAGTACTATATAATTGAAACCTTTATTCATGACTTAAACTATGTAAGACCTTGCCTATCACTCGTAAATTTTATGGTCCTTATCACTGAAAAAAGGAAAATTTAAAAAAAATTAATTCATTTGTCGTTTTTTTGATTGCACGTATACATACACACACAAACACACATATAAATATTACATCTTTGTTTATCCCAATATTCTCCTATCACCTTATCACCCATGCACCTCATTTACCTCTTGTGCCTTTCCCTTCCCCCGATTTTATGTTTCTCCCCCTCCCTTGATTTATGCTTCAGTTCTCCTGGTAGTTTTAATTTTTTTTGTCTGTTTGTTTGTTTTTCCTAAATCCTTCATATAAGTGAGATTATCCTATGTTTCTCTTTTTCTTTCTGGCTAATTTCTGCTATGATGATTCCTTCTAGCTCCATCCATGTTGCTGTGAATGACATAAGTTTATCTTCTTTGATTGATGCTTAATATTCCATTGTGTACATAGATAGACCACAGTTTTTTCAGCCACTCGTCAGTTTTGGGATGTTTGGGTTGTTTCTGCATCTTGGCGATTGTCAATAGTGCTGCAGTAAACATGCGAGTACATGTGTCCTTTTTATCATTGATTTTGTAGATTCCCAGTAGTGGCATTGCTGGATTGA
The DNA here is from genome assembly GCA_004024945.1 of Uropsilus gracilis. Classification (NCBI taxonomy): domain Eukaryota; kingdom Metazoa; phylum Chordata; class Mammalia; order Eulipotyphla; family Talpidae; genus Uropsilus; species Uropsilus gracilis. The sequence goes on along the minus strand of PVHY01032083.1, from coordinate 785 downwards.
ATGGTTGTTCCACTTTCAGTTGTCTGAGGGTCCTCCACACAGTCTTCCATGGTGGCTGGACCAGATTGCACTCTCATCAGCAGTATACAAGTGTCCCTTTTGCTCCACATCCATGGCAACACTTGTTCATTTTTTTTTTTTAATATGAATCATTCTTATTGGTGTAAGATGGTATCTCAATGTGGTTTTGATTTGCATTTCTCAGATTATTAGTGATGTGGAGCATTCTTTCATATGCCTATTGGCCATCTATATTTCCTCTTTGGAGAAGTGTCTTTTTAGCTCTTCTCCCCATTTTTAAACTGGGCTTTTTGCTTTGGTTTTGCTAAGGTGTGTGTTCTTTGTCAATCATTGTTATTAGACTCTTATCGCTTGTATGGAGGGCAAAAATTTTTCTCCCAGTTGTTTGGGTTTCTTTTTGTTTTGCTTATTGTCTCTGTACAGAAGCTTTTTGGTTTGATATAGTTCCATCTGTTTATTTTTTCCCTTTTTTTGCCAGTTGTAGATGTGTCGAGAAATGGACTTGTGAAGTGTAATTCATGGAGGGTTTTACCCAGGTTTTCCTTTATGCATTCTATGGTTTCAGGTCTTATATCCAAGTCTTTTATCCATTTTGAGTTGGTTTTGTATAAGGTGTGAGGGAGTTGTGCTGGTCCATTTCTCTGCATGTCTTGATCCAGTTTTCTCAGCACCATTTATTGAAGAGGCTGTCCTTGAAGAGAAGGTTTTAAGTGAAGTGAAAAGTTAGAACAATTTAAATATCTTAACTTGAGGTTCTCCGGAGG
>PVHY01032082.1:7500-12137 GCA_004024945.1 Uropsilus gracilis | reverse complement strand
TTTTTTTTTTCTTGAGTCTTAACTCTAGTAAGCAGTTGCTTACAGGTGATTCTAGACACTGGGTTTTTGTAGGGGAGAAGGCTAAGGAGACCCAAGGACAGAGGTAAGGACTGAGCTCCCGGCAATCTTGGAAACCTGAGTCTCCGACCATGGGGAGGCCCTCCACGGGGGAGCCCTCCACTGTGGCTGAAAGGCGCCTAGGTCCGGCAGGGCAGGCTGGACACATCCAGATGCAGCCGGACTCCTGTTTTGTTTTGCTTGTTTACCTTTATTTTAAGTTAATCAGAGAGGGAAAAGAAACTCACAGGCCACTTCTGCTAGTGTTCCTCTTGTGCACCCTTGGAGGGCTCCTCCAGGCTGCCCTGGTGAAATGGAGGCCAGCTTCTAGCCATATCAGAAAAGCCAGGCTGGTCTTTGTAGTCACACTAGTGTCTCCTCCAAGGCATTGGGCAAAATACTTGAAAGACAGTAGATTGCAAAGGGAGGGATAGTAGGGAGCCTGGTACTTATTCCAAGTTACTCTACCCCAGCTTCTTTTTTATTTATCAGAAGGCCTCATAACCCACCCACCCACTCCCACCCTCATCCCTCCTAAGGTATCCCCACACACACACTGATGTGGACTCTGCTTACCTCCTTTGGGGGCTAACTTGAGTCTCCATACCCCTCCCCAGCAGACACACACACTGCTGGCAGCTGCAGCACCTGGGAAAGGTAACAGCAGACCTGGCTCTGCAGGGCCAGGTAAGGGAGCCTAACTGGGTCTCTTCCCAACTCAGGAGCCAGGCTGAGGGCGGTGGACTCTGCCTTGGAAGAGGTAGCCTCTGTTTTCGGTTGCTTGTTCTTGTCTACTGCACTGACTAGAAGCAAAAGGGAGCAGTCATCTCTGGTCCAACTGAGGGTGGAAGAATTTCTAGAAAAAGCCCTCTGCTTTCCCAGTGCTGACCATAAACGGTGGAAATCAAAGTTGTCCATCAGGGGGTCCAGCTAATGGAAGATTCATTACCCCCCCCCCAAAAAAAAAGTGGGGAGAGGTGAGAGGAAAGGGAAAGACAAACTGACAAACTTTCTAACAGGTCAAGTAACTTGTGCCTGAGATCAGAGCACCAAGCAGCACTGGAGAAATACGAGGGTTCTGCAGTAGAAGCTAGGCAGTAGACCGCACACAGAACATAGATAACCGGGTAAGTAGTTACTGGCCTAGGTCAGGCTTGGAGCCCAGTGAGTAATAAAGAATACTAATGGTGCAAGAGCAGAAGACTAACTAACACCCGGTGAGGTGCATTTTATCTGACCCTGTCTGAGGAGAATTTCCTGAGTGGGAGCCTTCCACGTGAGCACAAGTGGGTGTAGGGACGGACACTAGTGTGTGACCCGGACACCAGCAAGGCTCTCCAGTATGCCTAGACAATTGCTGAGAATTTTCCTCTTCCTCCCATAGAGTCACCGATCTGTCCCCAAAGAAATACTGGAGCCATTCAGGGAAAAACTGAATTCTCCCAAAGAACACTGAGGACAGGACCTGGTGTTTCATAGTATTTTAAAAGCAATATTCCGTTTGTTGGTGCCGTGAAATAGGGCAGTAGGAACGCAACAAGAAATAAAAAGAGTAATTTCTCAGTGGAGAAGTTGCCTGTTTCCAATTCAGGGCCCGATCGCTGGAATCTGGATCACAAGGCTTGGGTCAGACCAGGGTGGCTGGGTCCCCCCTCCCACCTCCACATCTGGAATTGGCATCAGGGGCAGTGCCGACTCAGGAAGTTCTCACACTTCACGACTCATTAAACGAGGGGGGGTTTGGGTTCCTGGGGAAAGGGGATGAGGCCGGGAATTATACTGGTGCGGGGGAGGTGTTGGCGTTGTGGGTAGGTGCCCCTGCCTACTCCACTAGCAGCAGATGGCTGGGAAGTTGGGGATCCAGCGCCTGGTCTCAGGGGTCCCTCTTCCCTCTTCTTGGAAACTCACTGGTGCCCACCCCACCCCCCACCCCAGAAGGCCTCGGTTTGGGTGGGGGAAGGCCTAGCACCGACTCGGGAAGGGAAGAGACATCTTCCGGAAAGTTCCTTCTCCGGAGGGGGGTAGGTAGTATCACCTCTGAGAGCCCTCGGGTCTCAGGGAGAGATGTCACTTGGACCAAGAAATCGAGGGGTATCGGGTGGGCCCTCACTTTGCTAGAGGCCTGAGCTGATCTCACCCCCACTAGTGGGGCCCGTCCCACCGGTGAGGTCTCCTGGGGCCAGGGGCGCCTCTCGCAGCCCCGTACTTTCATTTGCCGGTTAGTGATACTGCCTTAATGTCTGAAGGGGATAATACTTGGGAGCTTAAAATTACAATTGCTTCTACTTAAATTTATTTGATGGCCAGAGCGTTCCGGTTATACATCCGTATATGAGTTTTCAATATCTTAAATGTTTAAAAAGGTTTTATTCTGTACTTACACTGAGTGAAATTAAAAAGAAACAGTAAAATGTTTGAAAATGAAGTGCATTATGTTTAATAAATTTAAAATGAACAAAGACTGCTATATTGCCAGCAATATCATTCCCTGCCCAGGGGCATTAATAAAGACTGGAGGTTTGGAAAAACAATATTTTCTATTAAAATTCTGCGCTGTGTTTCAATATTAAAAGGATATGTGATGAATTTCCAGTGTTACCCAGACGGGGTCAGAGATTAATTTCATTTCTTTCTGGTCAGCATTCTGTCGATAATTAATCAAAAGCAGAGTTTCTTAATGAAACACTTTTCATAAGGTGATAATTAGCAGGAAAGAGGCGGCCCGCAGACAGTCCCGCGAGCTGTCTAATAACCGGCAAGGCGCGGGGCTGGGTCCTGGGGCCTGGGGGCGGGGGCCGCAGGGACACTGGCTCCCGGGGGAAGGGGCTGCGTTGCCGTGAGTCAGAGTCCTCGCTTTGCTGAGCCCCGGGCGAGGCCCGCTCTGCAGACCCGTCCAGGCCGCAGGAGGAACCGCGAGAAGCCGGAGCCGCGAAGGCGAGGCTGGACCAACCCCCGCCGCGGCCGCTGAGACTCGGCATGACCTTAGGCAAGTCCCTTCCCAGCTCTGGGCCTCGACGCTCCCTCCTACCGGAGGAGCTGCTCAGATCAGAGCCCCCCTGACCTCCGGCGCAGAGTTCGGCCTGTGTCCTAGTGTGTCACCCTCCCCACAGAACTCCGGGGAAGGATCCACGGGAGCCCGTGAACGGGTCTGCTCACTCTGGCTCCTCTGAGGCCGAATGCCCAGACCACTCCAAGGCAGCGGGCCGGCGGAAGCGAAGCCGGGGAGGCTGCACTGAGGGAGGAGGAGCGAGCGAGCCAGCGAGCGAGGGAGGGAAGGAGGGAGGGAGGGGAGGAGGAGGGGGTGGAGGCGAGGCGTCCACAGACGGGGGGGATTATTAGTGCATTATAAAATTACTAAAAATAAATGGAAAACAATTAAGGGGTTCAAGAGTAAATAAAGTTAATGAAACAAAATTAGCAGCAATTAGTGGCGGCGCACGGGCGCCCGTTCTCACTCCCCGCAGCCCCGCGCGAGGTTTGAGCCTGGGGGCTCCGGGCAGCGAACAAAGGCCTCCAGCCCGGTCCCGCCAGGCGCGGTCCGTGGGGGCCCTGCCCGGTGCCTCGCCAGAGGCAGCGGGCTTCGCTCCCGGCCGCCTGCGCCCCCCCCCCCGCACCCCAGGTGCGCCCTAATCCCAGGCCGAGCGGCAGGTGCGGGGTCCACGGCCGGTCTGGTCTTGCCGACGCTGCTCCGGAACAACCGCTGCAAACTTTCCGATAACGCCGAGAGGCGGGGGTTCTGTGCAGATGAGATTATCGATAGTTATTGAAAGTCCCCAAATAGGATTTACAAAGCAGGCTCCTGCGCCTTTAATAGAATTCTAGATAATCTTTTATCACAACAAGACACCCATAGAATTATTTAAACAGATTGGACGGCTGCAGCAGCAAATTTCAATTATTCTAATGCTTTAATAAATGTGGTGCGTGTGTATTAAATTCAAGCTTCTTAATCCAAATTTTACGATTTAACTGCTCTGATTTTTCATTACTGCAACACCCACACGCGGCAATGGCCCGCTCCCTTCCTGGGGAGGGCGATCCTGGCTCGGGAAAGCCGAGGAGGGTAGCACCGAGTGCGCGGCGGCCGGACAGAGAAAGAAGTCAGTGGCTGGGGAGGGGCACCAGGCGGGCTCTGGGCCATCTCGGGAAAGGCCAGACTCGCCCGGCTGGGAAGAAGGGAGGACGAGAAAAGGTGGGGCTGAAGGACCCTTGCCCCCTTCGCTGCTCCGCAGTCCGGGGCTTTTTTGCACCCCCGTTCCCCCCCCCCCGCCCCGCCCCCCGCCCCCATACTCACACTGCTATTCTGCAGGGTTTGGCGGTTCCCCTCTCGGGGAGCTCTGTCCCGACCACCTGTGGGGGGCGCCCAGGGCAGAAGGGTTACAGGAGGAAGGGCGGTGGTGCGCAGGCGGCCTGGGTCCCAGCGTCCCAGCTCCCCGTGGCCACCCTATCTGAGCAGGCCAGGGAACCCCTGGGCGCCACTAGAGCCACCCCGAAGCCCCCCTCCCCCTTTCCTCCAGTCACCTTTCAGCCCTACTTGAAGGGAAGTGAGAGCCGAGCGCCCAGGTGGCGGCCCTGGGCCC
>PVHY01032082.1:0-2500 GCA_004024945.1 Uropsilus gracilis | reverse complement strand
TGGCCCTTGCCTATGAGGGTCCGCGGCGCGCACGGCAGCCCCGGCGCGAAGTCCAGCCCCGCTGCCGCGGCGGTGGCGTTGGCAGGGGCCGCTTTTCGGCGCGGTGGCGAGTCAGAGAGCAGACTCTCCACGCTGAAGGGGCTCGCCTTTGGTAGGCCGGCCGCGCCGCGCTCAGCCGCCGCCGCCCCGGGCGCGCACGGGGCCGCGTCCTTGTCCACAGGGCGGCCTAGCCGAAGCTGCGAGCCGGCGCCGCTTCTTTGGCTCGGATAAAAGGCGGGGTCGCAGGTGCCGGGCGCGGGCGGCTCGCCCGGCTGTGCGGGCGTGGAACCGGCGGCACCGGCAACGTGCCCACTAGGGCCCTTGCCTGCCGCTGCTGCCGGGGGAGGCTCGGGAGGCTCCGGGGACAGGCCGCCTCCACCGCTGTCGCTGTCGGAGCTGGGTGCACTGTGCAGTGACAGGCCGCCCGGCGAGTGCAGGTGGCGGCTCTGGCTCTTCAGAAGCTTCTTCTCGTGTTTGCGCTTCTTCTTCTCCATCTTCTCCAGTTCTTTGCGCGCGATCTCCTCTGGGTCCATTGGCTCGCCACTGCACGTGGTCGGGTGCGAATTGTGCGCCGGCCGCCCAGGGCCCTTCTTCGTATTCTCCTTCTTTCTCCACTTGGCCCGGCGGTTTTGGAACCAGACCTAGAGCAGCCGGATAGGGGAAAGGAAGGCACAATCAGGCTGCGGGTTTGCCTCCCCACTGGGGGGGGGGGTGCTGTAGGCCTCCCCACCCCCAACCCCCCAGATAGGCCGGTACAACCCCTGGCTTCTGCCTGGGGACAGACAGCCAGGCCACAAGGCCCCTCCAGCCCTGAGCTGGGTTTCTGCACCCAGACTCCAGCAAGCTTCAGTGTCACCCCAAAGGAGTGTAGGTGGGCCTCTCGGCCAGCTCTTCACTCTGGCTTCTCACCTTGGGAACTCGGAGCTGCCCCTTCCTTGGGTAGGGCCGATCTGACCCCTGACCGAGGGCGTCGGATTCCTGGTTGGGAGGCAGAGAGCAGGGCCCCCTCCTTGCCCCTCCTGGCTTCTCACAGCTCTTGTTCTAAGCAGCCTGCCTGGACCGCGCTGACCGTCTGGCCCGAGGACCGCGGCTGGGCTCAGCGCCTTCCACACCTGTCTTCATCCCCCTGGAGACTGAGTCAAATCCAGATTTTGGTGTTTCCCGTGAAGGGAAATCTGGATGCTTCTTCTTCTAGAAAGGCCTGGGAAGCCGAATTGGGGGGGGGGTGTCTTCATCAGCCTGCCCCCTGGTCCCCCAACACATTCACACACATCTTCTTTCTGGAGGCTCCAGCTAGGGCACCAGCACAGCCTTCCCAAACCAGCTGGACTTGGCCTGGTCAGCTAGAAAGGCAGTGAGAGGCCAGTTGCCAGACCCTGAAAGAAGAGGCCTGGACCCACCCTGCCTCTTCCACCTTCTCTGTGGGCCTTGTCCAGGGGAGCCTTACAGGATGGGTGGTAGCACCAGCTCCAGACCCGAGCTCCACTACTGCACATAGAGTCAAATCCCCGCTGAGCCTCAGGCACATTTCCCTCCCCAAGAGTTCCCGATAATTCGAATTCTTTGTCACAGCGGCCCAGAGACCCTGCACAATAGTAGGCCCAGCCTGATTACAGCAAGTCTTGTCCATGCCAAGGTGCCAGTATTGAGCCACAGCCTCCCCAGGGCTGCGACTGCCCTTTAAAAATACTTTTGGGGTGCAAGTCCCAGAATGCTTTGTCACCAAGAACTGCTCCCTGTGTTAAGGGAGACTTGAAGAGGTCTATACTTCCCTGACGACACTTAGGACAAACTGAATAAAAGGATTTACGAACAGAATGGGTTATGTGTGGAGAAGCTTAGCACAGGACGAACACCTCTCTAGACAAAGCTATTGCTGCTGAACAGGCCCCGGGACCCCAGCCCACAGCTGCGGCCGCACGCCCCACGCACCACCCCGGCCCCCGGAAAAAGAGGTTTATACTTCAGGGCAACAGCTAATTATTCACAACTCATCTTGAATTTCTAATCCATTAAATTGACGCTGTATTTTTTAAAAAGGAATACCGCCGGCAGTCTCGGAATGAAATCAAGTTACGGAGAAACAGAAAAATGAAAACCATAACCGGAGGTATTAAAAATTCAGACACCTTTTTCCCCCCAATGTGTTAATTGTTTAAGTTTCCGCCTCTCCTTCCTCAGCTGCCCCGTCTGCAAAGCGATGAATAAATACATGTTTCCATCTGAATATTTTAGAAGCGAAAGGTAAACAAACAAACGCGCGCGCCCCAGGCTAGGTGCACCGAGCCGCGGGTGCGGGCTCCCGTCTCCCTTTCCCCTCCGCGTACAGCCGGGCCGGCTCCCGGCCTGCGTCTCGCTCAACCTCGAGACTTCCTTGCGAGCGCTCGCCCCGAGCTCACCACACAGCTCCCCGGCTGGGACAAAGCTGCAGCTCTCGCTACTTCCGGACAGCGACCCGCCC
>PVHY01032081.1:0-12132 GCA_004024945.1 Uropsilus gracilis | reverse complement strand
CATTCTCAGACCCAAAGGTCCCCAAGGCACAGTGCACAGTCCAATGACGAATCCTTTGCCCCTCTGAACCTCAGAGGAAGGCACTTTGGCAAAGTCCAGTCCTTTCGCCGGTGTCTCCTCTTTCCTTTCTTTTCTCTCGGTGTCCCACGCTGCTCGACTTCTCCCAGGTGCTTCAAGCTTCTTCCACGGTGGCTGATGAATGAATCAGCCTTCCAAATCGCTGGCCGTCTCTAGGTACCAGCTCTCCACAGCACCTTGCTACAACGCCACACTCTCCAAGCTGGCCACACTTCTGCCGGCCACCATGGCCCCTCGTCCCCTCCAGCTCACTCTTCCAGGGGGCTTTCTCCTCAACTTTTCTCTCTCGCGGCTTCTCCCTGGGACGGTGCTCCTCCAACTTCCACTTTCTCCAGCTTCTGCTCTCCTCCTTTTTAAACTGCCACCTGCCAAGGGGAGCAGAGTAGTTTGTTAAATGCTACCACCTGGAGTGGGGGGGGTTAGGGCCACCCAGTTTCAAAACAACAAGTAGGGGTCTTTGTTGAGCTTGCGGACAACATCTCTTCTTCCTCCCCTTTCTTCTCTTGCTTTATTACTAATTAAATCCATTAACTAAATTTAAAAAATTAATTATTAAATGAAAATAATTTAATTAATTGAAATATTTTAGGAACTGGATGACAATGGATATAGTCTTCTGTCTTGAATGGTGGTTCTAAGAGGACTGGCCGTGGGTGTGATGGCCAAATGGCCTTATCAAGAGGCCAACTTCTGCTGGTGTCATGAGTCGTGTGTCGTCTCCCCCCTCCCCCCCCCTCCCAGCTTTCCCAGGCTGACTTTCCTCAGGCATCTCGGACCCTGGCCGTGTTTAGTTGCTGGGGCTACGGTTGACAAGATGCTGTTTTCCATCTAATGAATTTGCCCTGCAGGCACAGGAATAGGTGGGTTCCACTGTTTCCAGGGGCCAGGCAGCCGACACATTTCACGGGATTTTGTTGATGCTAATTGGGTCTGCAGGGGTGTGAGACCTCGTGGCTGGCTCATTTGCCTTCTGGATCAGTGAGTCTCCCAGTCTCTGGGCCAGCCAGCCCGTCAGCCCTGTGTTACCAGCCTTAGCTGTATCTCCGAGTCACTAGCGACTCAGTCACACTTGAGTTTATTGCGCAGTAAAATAACAATTTGTTCAGACCTTTAAGCAAGCTGCAATTCTCCAGGGGCAAAATAAAGCTTTCTAGTTGAAGGAGGTATGTACGCTTTCATTTCCCTCCCCCCAACCCCCGCCAAAGAAATATGTCAGCAGGCTTTTGGTATTAACAAAGGCGTCTTTCCAGAGGTGTAGCTACCAACCCATGCATGTGCCCCAAGCACCAGTTTTAGGGTTGAAGACAAAGCAGAGAAGACATAGGCGCTGTGACTGTGATAGTGAGCCGTGTGTTCACACGCACTTAAATACAGTGTTTGACGACATAAACGACTTCATCCTTATTCTGTGACTTCAAAACGATGCTTTGCCAACTTGGTCAATGACAAGAGTCTTGCTGGACTTCCCAGGTGGCAAGGCTGTGCGAATAATGGGTTCTTGTTTGGTGTTCCTGTGGGTGCTGACTTAGGCCTAGTGCCTCTGCTGTTTGGATGTGTTTATGTTGGTTGCTGGGTTTGTTAAGGCCCAGGTGACACCATAAGCTCCTTGGCCAGTGAGCCTTTCTATCTGCAAATTGCTTACTGGACTATGGTTGTCTGGGAGGAAGGCCTGTTTTTCAAAAATTCCAAGCTTGTTCAGAAGGGAGGCCTTTACATTCTACAATCAAAATGAGTCATTCAAAAGCATCCATACTTGCGGAGCATGTGGCAACGTCATGGGACTCTCACTGTTTCGAAGGTGTCTGCTCCTAATCTTGCACACGGCTGTTGCTGGACTTTACAAAAGCATCGATTCTTGCAAACTTGAGATTAAAAGAAAGAATGGCTTTGGCCTGGAGAGCCATGGTCTCGTCACCAGCTGACGGGTATAAAGGTCATTTGCAAAACTGCCACCAAGCTCTGGGGAAGAGGACATGGCCTGTGTCCTGGACATGGCAGGTCCTGTCCCTGTAATTATGGCTCAGTGTGGGGTGGGGGGAGGGAGACACGAGCCCCGTGCGCCTGGGTGCAGGGGTGTTTTTATGGCTCCCTGACCTGGGTTGACTTTGGTTTCCGATTAGAGCTTCAATTATTCCCCTTATCAGCTGGGGCCGAGACGAGGTTACAGCACATGCGTGGATTTGCAGGCCGTCCTTCACGTCTTCTTGGTGTCAGCTGGCAGCTGTGATGAGCGCTCAGCTGTTTGAGCTCAGTATTGCAGGAAGATTGAGTCGAGATCTAAAGGGTGAGGCGAAGAGTTGAAACCACAGAAAGCTGAAATTCCTGAAGCCAAGTGGCGCAAGGTGGAGAGAAGCAAACTTGTCATTGTCCATCTGCACGAAACAGGCAGGGAAGGGACAGAGAGGACACGGTCACAGAAGAGTCTGTTGCTTCATTGCAATGACTGCCCAGCGGCCAGAACAGATGGTCCAGGTGGGGCCGCCTTTCTGGAAGGAATCACGGGTGTTCCCCAAACTGTAAGCTCATAGTCTCATCTTGCAGTGGAGCTGTTGACTCTTTGCCTGTGGAAATACCCTACAGGCGGGACAAGATTTTACTGGGCCTTCTTTGCTCCTGTGATGATTTAGGGAGTTGGAGGTCTCACTCCTGACCTCAAGCATCCACCAAGGCCCATCCAAGTCCCATGGCGCAGTGCTCCGGAACCCACCATTATTTCTCCTTCGTGTCTCCCCTTCCCTTTCTCCTTTGTCTAAGGAAGTTTGGGCCGTGGCTGATGAGAGGCTGGACCTTCAAGTGGAAATAGTGGACTCACCCTATGGATTGACTGCCTGCACTGCGGCTGGATGGCATTTTCCTGGTGGGCTCTGATTAAGATGGTGCACGGGTGGTAGAGTGGTGGGGGAACCTCGGGATAGATGATGATGTAAAATAAAATAAAAAGTTAAGGGGGAAAAGACAGGATAAAAAGAAGCAAAGGTTAGGGTCATGGGGGGAGGCGCAGCCTCGCGTTTCCTTGAGGAAACTGAGATATTTACGTGAGGGACCTGGCTCTGTGGTGAGCATGGATGGAGGGGGACCCGGGAGAGAAAAATGGCAGTTGTTATATGCAGGTCGGGTCACTAAGTTCCTTTCCCTTGGAGGCAGGTGAGGTGGATGAAATTGATACAGGGTTGTGAGTGATGCAGGTAAAAATTCTATTGGCACCAAAATACCCTGGTGGGTGGGGTTTGAGAGAAAGACATGCAAGAAGGAGTGAGATGTGCCGAAAGGCAAATAAAAGGAAGGAGTAAGGATAGGAGAAGGAGGAAAGAGAAAGGAGAGTAGCAGACTGAGAGAACGGGCCCACTCCTTAGCTCCCTGAAGAGTGCGCTGGAGGTGGCAAGGAGCCACAGAGGCCGGCAGAAGAGTGGCCGGTGTGGAAAGTGTGGCACCGCAGCAAGGTGGCACAGTGAACTGGTACCTGGAGATGGCCAGGGATTTGAGAAGCTGATTTGTCCATCAGCAATTGTGGAAGACATTTGAAAAGCCTTGGGGGAAGTGGAGCAACGTGGAACCCTTGAGAGAGAAGATGCAAAGAGAAGACACTGGAAAAAGGACTGGACTTTGCAGAAGTGCCTGCTTCTGAGTTTTGGAGGGGCATAAGGGCACCATCTTGGACATGTGTTTGGGACTTTTGGACTAAATGGTGACAGGGGTCAGATAACTGCCACATGTGGCTTTGAAAACGTTTCGTTTTTCCTGGTTAATTTCCTTGTAAATAAAACCCTGCTGCTGAACTGCATTTAAGTGGCAACTGCTACGTGTGAGTAATGCGGACCTGTGGTTTGTTGGTTAAAGGCTTATGCCCCTTTTTGACCTGGTATTAACATGAACACCCAGGAGAAGTGAGTACGCATACCCTGGGGGAACCCCTGTCCCAGCAGCAATGATGAAGACAAGATCTGAAACTTCTCCAAAGGGGCTGTGATAGACTCCATATCATGGGGCTTCCGCTGGCAGCATGAGAACCAAGGTAGCATAGAAGTCCTCAGTGTTGTAATGATTATTATTATGACTGAAAAAATTAAGCTCTGACCTCTGAATGCCTCTTGGGAAGAGGTCTATCTTTATTTAGTATGTTATCCTAATGTGCGATCTGCTGTTGAGAGATGGACTCGAAAGGATTGACTGCAGGCAAAAAAAAAAAAAAAAACCCTAAGAATTGCAAGGAAAGAAATCGAATTTGAGGTTAGGGAAATGCTGAGAAGGGCAGGGTGGGGGTGGGGTGGGGGCTCCAGTTGGCAACCAGCTCTGAGGACTTACTGAGCTTAATCAGAGATGCCTCTCAACGTTGTCAACCTTCCTAGAAGCTGCTCTGTAGGCATTGGAACAGGTGAACTTTGCGGTTCATAAAATAATCACAATCAAGCCTTGAGAAAAGAACTCTTAGGTTTCTACAGCTCAATTTTGAGTTGCTTGCAAGGCTGCAGTGTGATTTCCAGATGCCTTCTCAGAACTTGGTCAAACCTACTAAACCCAAACACACCTCATACAAGGGGTTGCTTATTTATATGGTTTGTTTTGGTGGAAAGCTAAGAAAGGAGCGGATCCCTTATTGGGGTTCTCATAGGGGAGGCCATGGTGTGAACTGAAAGTCTGCATGATCCACAGCTTCCAAATCCATGGAGCTCAGGGCTTAGGGCAAAAGTATCTGCAAGGATATAAGGCCCTGATAATCTGCAGAAATGTTGGAGATGATGTGAGACACTTTGTGATGTTGACTGACCATGGATTTGGAAGTTAGGGAGCCTCTGGTGACAATACATTTCTTAAGTAGAATGGAATTTTTCTATTACAGTCCTTGATGTTTCCTTTTATGGAATGCTCGCTATGCTGCTAGTTATAGTCCACAAACTCCGTTTTCTCAAAGTGTATTCCCAGGATTAATAATTCCAGGATATATGCAGGGAGGTTAAAACAAAAAGGATTAGTTGGCCAGAGGAATTTTAGGAAGCACTGCAAACTTTCTGAGAGTCACAAGGCACTATAAATAGTCAAGGCTCTGAGAAGGTCTACACTAAGCTCCATTTTCTGCTTAGCCAGTGTTTCCCACATTCTGTTGACCACTGAGTTATTTTGCAAAGAGCATACATCATCCAAGAAAGGCCAGGGAAATGTCAGCCCACATGGAGGTTGTTTTACATGTGTTAAACATAGAAAAAACATGCCCAAAGTGGACTCCATGCTAGGTCTCTATCCAGACATAATACCTCACCTCAGTACAGTTGAAATCTCCCCAGAAGTATGATTCAAAGCCAGTCAGTCTGGAGTTTCCTGATGAGCATCAGTGAGAACCTCTGCATGATTGGACCCCAGAGGGAAGGTGGCCTTACCCTAAACAATCTTTTTGTTTCTTCATCACCATGTCCTACCTTCTTTCTGCCCACAAATGACCTCCATTCTAGGTGAGCCCTTGCGGTATCTAGATGGTGCGACCTCATTGGCCGATAGCAGTCACAGCTCTGAATTTGTGATTTTTGCTTTTTAACACATTTGAACTCACTCCTTCTCCCCTGGAGTCAAGTTGGAATTCTGTTCCAGACTGGGCTTATGATTCTCCCCTCTGTTCCTTCATACTTTCACGCAGCTGTGCATTCATGTCACATTGACCTTTAACTGGGACCCAACGGAATTGTTATAACATGTTAAGCGCATATTGCTTTATGTTGTGAACTGTGATTCGGAAGTGGGGTGGAGGGCTAATGTTTGCCTCCAGCGTATCCACTGCAGCCATTTCAATAGCTGGTGATAGCAAGGAGGATTATCTAGCCTCTTCGCATCATTTTCTCACTTTCTGTACATATTTTTGTCCTGAAGCAGGGATCTGTGGTTACCAAAGACTTCCAAGGGCCATGTCTCCTAGAGCACGGGTGACTATCTGTGCGTCCTTCACCCCCACACACAGTTGCAAGACCACTCAAGTTCAGGGAACAGCAGTAGATAACAAAGGGGAGACAGAGAGCCAGCAAGGCCATGAGTGGCCGACTCTCTCACCCTAGATAGAATCCATAGCGCTCAGAAATCCTGGACAAGAGGCCATTCCTCCAGGTAAAATCATCCTGCCAACAGGAGCCTGGAGGGTGGCAACTGGCAAGCGTGGCTAGGATCCAACTCATGGTGGTTGTCCCGCTGCAGAGACACAGAGAGGGGCTGATGAAATGGTGCTCTAGCAGCCCACAGCAACAGGTTAGAGGTGAGGATGAATAGTACCTGATGCTGGAACAGACAGTAGTGGAGATGAGGCTGCACAATCCAACAGAAAGTACTTCATGGGCCTCTGACCCACACCACCAACAGGCCAGGCAGCCTTTGCACTCTCTCTCCAGGTAACGAGGAGACCCGAGGCAGACTCAGCTGCCAGTTACCAATAAAATTGTTCTGCTTCCCTTTGGTGGTTGGGTATTAGAAGCTGTTGCTTTTTTCAAAGGCTAAGAATACAGTGCTTGGAATCTGGGCTTCTCCATGTCTTCAAGTCTGGGAGATTTAGCCTGGGAGAATGCAATGCTCAGGATTGAGCTTCCTTATCTTCTCAGAATCCTCCATCCCTCCACCCATCCCTCCTGCCTGGACTATTCACTTTGGTCCTTTCATCTGCCTAGGGGTGGAAATGCCCATATGTAGTGGCCTTAGTTGCAAGCAGGGAGCGACATGGCATTTTCCAAGGCAGGTGGCTATGAAGCAATGCCATCCTTCCCTATCATGTTCCACAGGGCCCCACAACAATTCCTGTCTTCTTTCCATAGGAAAGTTGTCTTCACTTGACTTTCCATTCTCTCTGTTTTCTCCTTGTAACCGGGTCTATGTACTACTCTCTGTGGAGTCATGCCAACATAAGTAGAATCTGCCCTTCTATTTAAGTGTTCGTCATGTCTGTTTGGAGAGGCGTTGGTTCAGAGAGTGGGATCTTTGGGTTATCTTGAGAAGTTTCCTTGGAATGCCCCTTTTGGTAGCACATGGCAGATTTTCCCAGGCAGCAGAGCCATTTAGCGACATTCAGAAGAACAAGTTTACTGACAGAGAGAAGAACAGAAGATGCTTGCACGGACACACTTGGCTGGAAAGAACTGCCTTGGAAAGGGACAGGTTTGGTCAAAGAGCTGTCTACATAGTCCCAGGTGAGCAGCCTTGGGAGGAGAGCTGCCTCTCTGGCTGTGCAAAGGGAGAAGGTTGGGGAAGGGAAACCCCTGCACCATCACAGGTGGGTGGGAGAGCTGCCTCTTGCCAGGGAAGAGAATGTCTGGATAGAATCTTCTCATTGGCGGTGATGGGGGGGGAGGGTTGTTTCCTCCTGTGTGGGATTGTTAATTGCTGTTAGATGACTTATCTCTAAGGTTGGTGCCTAAGGATTTGTTCTGTATTTGGTTGATTAGGTCTGTTTGGTCGATGAGGTCTTCTGTGACAGTGGCCCATAATCTCCACATCTCCACTTGGTCTGCACCTCGGTCTGGGCCTCTAGAGCCTTTTCTAGATCTTGTGTAATGACTATGTCCATCATTTCTAGGCCCACCAGCTGCTAGTTGGCTGCGAGCCAGTTTCTGGTCTTCTGATGCTTCCTTTCCAAATTTTCTACTCTCAGGTGCCATCGTTAGCAGGTTGGTTGGCAGGTGAGGGTTTCTGAGAGAACCTGGAGCAGCGTGCGTGAGTCATCCACGTTTAAGAATGTTTTTGCTGTGAAAGGGAAGTGAAACAGCAGCGCGGGCTCGTTAGATCAGCATCATAAAGCAGCAATCCCATAATGGGCTGTGTAATGGACCCATTTCATAAAAATAGGTACAAAATACTCGTGTAATTAGATGGAAAGGTCATAGATATCAGCCATTTAGCTGGAGGTGATGTGAGAAATAAGGCTCAAACTTCCAGGAAACTATCTCCTGGAGCTTATTTGAACCACAAAAAGTGGTTTGCATTTCCAGCTTAATAGCCAAAGGCACAGAATGCCGTCTGCGGAGAGATGGGGGAGATAGTTCTGCCAGGGTTGAGGCTGGGGGACCACAGCTGCCTGTACCCCACAGTGAAAGGGACTGGCCTGCTTCTCCACAAGCTTCTTTGGAGTGGATTTGTGATCAGTTTCCCCAAAGGAGAACTCTGCAACTTTTCTGTCACTGAAGAAAAGAATAAGAAGTTCAACTAAATTTATCAAGTTTGTTATGCATGTTTCTCCTGATACCTTTCAACATGTGATCATCCTTTGTTTCTCCCTCTCTCTCTCTCTCTTACACACACACTTGTCCACATTTGACCCTGACTTCCATTCACACATCAGCTTTCCTTCGAGCTCTTGCTCTCTGTCGGCAGCTGACAACTTGACGCTCCTCATCTCCATCTGTGTCGAGTCTGGCTTCCTCATCCTCATCTCTCCTGTTCCTGCGTGGAGAGAGGACCACTGAGTGTTCTTGTCCCTGGGAGTCTGAGTTGACTTAGCAGGAGACCTTGGAAATGAACATCACCGACTCTGTGCGGTCACCCTGCTCGCTCCAGCTCCAGCAATGCAGCTTTCATGATCTCTTAGCTACCAGTCTTTTGGCCCCGCAAGTATCCTTCCCTACTCACCCCTGGAATAAGCTCCTATGCACCTTCCAGAGCCCAGGAGTCTGGGCAGCAGCCTGAGTGAGTCTGTGGAGCTGTTTGACTGGTTGGGAGGATCAACACACTGTATTTCCTTGACCAGTGTGACCAGGATTAACCAGACATTGCTTGAGTGGGCGCGGTGTTGCATTTATTAGGTTTTCTTATCTCTGGTATGCTTGATACTCTGGTATCTCGTGCCTCATGAGTCAGGGGGAACCTGCTGGGAGTAGGTGGTCCTAGGAGTCAACCTGAGCTTCCTGGGAGCAAGCCATTGGTGGGCAGACTGGCCGGTCCAGACTCCATGCCTGCAGCCGCCTCCTGCTGCGGAAGGCTCACAGAGCCCCTGCACACGGCTGTGCCGCCCTGATGTAGGTACTGCAGGGTGGGTACAGGGCAGCGGGGAGCCCCTGGTCCACAGCCCCCTTCAGTTGCTCTAACTAGCTTGTTCCGCACATGCCCCATCCCAGTCCTCTGCTTTGCCGTTTCTCTCTATGAAAAGCGCAAGCCAGAAAGAAGAAGGGAAATAGCGATGGTCTCACCTCTCGGTGGGCTGGAGGGAAAACAAACACAAGGGACGAGAAGAGGAAAGACTAACAAACTGACAGCAGAACGAAAGCCCACAGCCAGGGAGGGGAAGCGAAGGAGGGGGGGATTGGGGGAGGGATGAGCACAAGAGATCAAGATGACGGTTCATGGGTGACGCGGTGATGGGAGAGCCCCGGGGTGCACGACGATATGAAATATATATGTATTTACATATAGCAACGTAATAATGTATATATCTGTAACAGTGTGTATATATGAGATATGTATAATGGTGATATGTATAATGGTGATATAGGATTTTATATAATGTAATGAATAATATATAGTGATGAGTCATGCATTTTATATATTACGTATTTATATAAAAATAATATATTCATATAGGGTACTTAAATTTATATTCATATTTAAACTCATATTTAAAGTAATATATAAAGTGTTTATATATTGGTATATATTTATATATAACTAAAATAGATATTTATATATGACATATGCAATGATGTATATATGTAGCTATATATATAACATTATATATCCTATATAACATTATATATATCCTATATCCTATATATTATATCATATGTATATATTATATATAATGTTATGTATAACATTATGTTATATATATAACATATATATGTATAACATGATATATATAAACATATAATGATGATAGATGGGTATATAATGGTGTAAATATGTATTTATATGCTATATATATTTATGAGTATATATATTTGTATATTATATAATATATATCATTTGACATGTATTTATATATGTAGCAATGTAAAATATGTATCTATATAATGTCATCAAAGGAAAAAGGGAAAAAACAAATGAAAGCCATCACCACAGCACCCTACTAGGAAAAAGCAAACCACAACAGTTTCTTGTCTGCCTTTGCCCTGCCCCTGCCTCCCCATCCGCTCTGCTTCTTCCAGAGGCCCTGGCTGGTGGCTGGCCCGTCCTTCTGGAAACTGGGGAGCAGCTGTCTTCATGGCAGTCCCCTCCCACCTGCTGTTGCCAGACACCCAGGAAAGAACAGAACCTGTGCCTTGAAGCTGCGTAGACACCTTGTACATATACACACCTTGTGTGTACAGTGTACACACACACCTGGGCCCTCTGCACCCTGGGATCTGTGTCTACACCCGCACCTCGAAGCAGCATAGACACCTTGTGCATGCACACATCCTGTGTGTAGAGTGTGTACATTTACACACCTGGTCCCTCTGCACCCTGGGAACTGCGTCTACACCCGCACCGTGAAGCAGTGTAGACACCTTGTGCATGCACACACCCTGTGTGTAGAGTGTGCACACTTACACACCTGGTCCCTCTGCACCCTGGGATCTGCGTCTACACCTGCACCGTGAAGCAGTGTAGACACCTTGTGCATACATATACCTTGTGTGTAGAATGCGCACACTTACACACCTGGGCCCTCTGCACCCTGGGATCTGCGTCTACACCCGCACCGTGAAGCAGCGTAGACACCTTGTGCATACACATACCTTGTGTGTAGAGTGTGTACATTTACACACCTGGGCCCTCTGCACCCTGGGATCTGCGTCTACACCTGCACCGTGAAGCAGTGTAGACACCTTGTGCATACATATACCTTGTGTGTAGAATGTGCACACTTACACACCTGGGCCCTCTGCGCCCTGGGATCTGCGTCTACACCCGTGCCTTGAAGCAGTGTAGACACCTTGTGCATACACATACCTTGTGTGTAGAATGTGCACACTTACACACCTGGGCCCTCTGCGCCCTGGGAACTGTGTCTACACCCGCACCGTGAAGCAGTGTAGATGCCTTGTGTATGCACACATCCTGTGTGTAGAGTGCGCACAGCTGGGCCCTCTGCACCCTGGGAACTGCGTCTACACCCGTGCCTTGAAGCAGCGTAGACACCTTGTGTATGCACACACCCTGTGTGTAGAATGTACACATTTACACACCTGAGCCCTCTGCACCCTGGGAACTGTGTCTACACCCGCACCTCGAAGCAGCGTAGACACCTGTGTATGCACACACCCTGTGTGTAGAGTGCGCACACTTACACACCTGAGCCCTCTGCACCCTGGGAACTACGTCTACACCCACATCTTGAAGCAGTGTAGACACCTTGTGTATGCACACACCCTGTGTGTAGAGTGTGTACATTTACACACCTGGTCCCTCTGCACCCTGGGAACTGTGTCTACACCCGCACCGTGAAGCAGTGTAGACACCTTGTGCATGCACACATCCTGTGTGTAGAGTGTGCACACTTACACACCTGAGCCCTCTGCACCCTGGGAACTGCATCTACACCCATGCCTTGAAGCAGTGTAGACACCTTGTGTATGCACACACCCTGTGTGTAGAGTGCGCACACTTACACACCTGGGCCCTCTGCGCCCTGGGAACCGTGTCCACACGCGCGTGCCTGGGCCCCAGGAGACCTGTACTACGCTGTTCCAGCACGCAGCGATCCAGGCTGGCCACACGTCCTCGCTCTGATCACTGGTGGAAAGTCACAGACCAAGGGCAGAGGCGTGTCAGTCAGCTCTGCCGGTTGCGGGGGCGGCTGGGTCTGCAGAGATGCTTCCAAGTTCTCGAGAGAGAAGAGCAACTGCAGAGGCGTTTGTCACCAGACCCCACTGTTGTGGGAAGTGGACGGTGGCCGAGAAGTGGGCACCGTCATCACACACGCGAGGGAGGCCGGTGGCCAGGTGGCTAGTGTGAGTCCCTGGGGATGGGTGGGCTGATTGGGGGGGCTGGGGGAGGGAAGGGAGGAGCCAAGGAAAAAGGTGGGGAAATTGGGGGGAGAGGAGAGCCCTTCAGCCCAGCATCCCTGTGCACGCTTTCCCCCCTAGCGTGCCTGTGAAGTCCCCTCCCCCGCCCCCA
>PVHY01032080.1:0-12130 GCA_004024945.1 Uropsilus gracilis | reverse complement strand
TGTATGCTTTAGTTCTGTTGTTTTTGTATCCTTTGAGTAGATTCCCAGTAGTGGAATTGCAGGATGAAATGGTAGTTCATCCCTTTACATATAGCCATCCAGTTTTCCCAGCACTATTTATTGAAGAGGCTATCCTTGGTCCAATGTATGTTTATTGCCCCTTTGTCAGATTAGTTGACCATACATGTGTGGCTTTATTTCTGTGCATTCAATTATGTTTCATTGGTCTATGTGTCTGTTTTCGGTTCAGTACTATGCTCTATCAATTATTATGACTTTGTAATATAATTTGAGGCCAGGGAGTATAATGCCTCCATTTTCTTCTTTTGGTCAGGAAGACTTTGGCTACTGAGGTCTTTTATTATTCCATGTGAATTTCAATATTTTTTGTTGTTTCTTTGAAGATTGTTACTGAAACTTTTATTGGAATTGCATTGAATCTGCAGATTGCTTTTGATAGGATGGCCATTTCGATAATATTAATTCTTCCTATGCATGAGCAAGGGATGCTTTTCTATTTCTTTATGACTTCTATTTCTTTTATCAATGTTTTACAGTTTTCTTTGTATAGGTCTTCCACACCTTTTGTTAGGTTCAGTCCCAGATGTTTAATTTTCTTTTGTGTGATGATAGAGTGGTTTTTAAAATTTCTTTTTTTTCTTTTCTGACTGATTTTTTTGTGTACAGGAGTATTTTTGCATATACTAAGTTTTTTTGTGTTGATTTTGTAACTGGCTACCTAACTGATTGTATTTTTATTTTAACAAATCTGAGATGGGAGTAATTAAAATTGTGAATGGAGTTTAGCATCTTTTTATGTTTATGGTAATTTAAAATTTTCTTCTGTTGTCTTTAATTCACTCAAAATATGGCATTGTTGGTCTTTTACTTACTGATTAATAAAAGTTCAAGGGATGATCTATCACATATGTTTTAAATATTTTTCCATGTTGTTACTTGGCTTTGACTATATTCATGTTCTCCAACCTAGCAGAAAATGGTGAGTTTTATTGAAATTATCAAATTTTCTTTATGTCATGTCTCTATGTCTTATTTCTTTTTGTTTTAAGTCATGGTTATAAAGGCCTTTTAAAACCCATCACCAGTCTCAGAATGACTTGGGGGAAGCACACATGCTTCCCTCAAGTATATTTGTATCCTTTTAAAAATGTTTAATGTTTTATCCATTTGGAATAAGACTAATGTGTGGAAATATAGCTTATTTTTCTTCCAGATGGTGGGCCAACTGTCCTAGCATCATTTAATGATTAATATATCTTAACTTCATCCATTAGAAATGTCACCTCTATCATGTACTAAATTCCCATATGTGCTTGAGTCTATGTTTATACCTTTTATTCTATTACACTGATGATTCTGTCAATTCATTCATCAGCACTAAACACTTTTATTGCTGTAGCTTTATAATCTATTTAAAATGCGGTAAGTTCTTGTTCCTTTTGCTTTTGTTTGGCAAATGCATAGTTGGGCTCTTTCTCTCTCTAGATATATAAAATTTTTAATAGGTGACTTCAGTTTAATGATCAAGTTCCAGTTTTTTATTTGATAGCATGAAATTCATACTTTTAATTAGGAGACTTTCCTAATATGGTTAAGGAGGCCTCCCTTCTCTCTCCTATGTTTGGTGGTTCCCAGTGTTGGATTATTGGTAGGCAAATGATATAATTTATTGTACAACCTGGGACACTTTTGAAATTAAATGGGTTGCTGTGGATAATTACACTGGGACAGCAGGGTGAGTCAACCAGGATTGCCCTGGGCAAATCAGGATGCCTGTTTGGCCTAGTCTGGGGTCCCTTTCTAACTTACTTTGCTTTTGTGATCTTATCCACCATCATGGTTACCACCTACAGGTTAATGATTTCCAAATTTGGACCACCTTCTCTCTTGAGCTCCTTGCTGGAATTTCAGCCTTGTGTGGCATGGCATCTCGATGGCCCCCCAGTCATCCCCAGCCTGAGTTAGATTCCTCCTCCCTTCAGAACCGGCTCTTTCTTGTGTGCCTCTCATGAGGTGGCCATCCAGTCTTTTGAGCTAAATACCTGCCCATGACCTGGAACTCATCCCCACCCCTCGTTGCCCCTGCATGAATGTCCAAATTCTCTCTGTTCTATCACTGAAGTGGCTTCTGAGTCCACTTCATGTGCATTGCTATGGTCTTGTCTTGGCAGGGAGGGGTCTCATCTTTTCTGTTTGGATTATTAAAACAGCTGCCTTTCTGGCTTTTCAGAGTAAGACTTCCCTCCCTTCAGTCTGGATTCCTCCTGAGTGAAAACATAAACCCGATCTTATCCATCTGCTTAAAGATTTGTGTTGGCTCCACCTGGCCAGGGCTTTTATAGTCCTTAAGGCTGTTGCAACCTGGTTCTGACTTCCAAACGAAGATCCCATTTCTGATACAAATGCCC
Source organism: Uropsilus gracilis (assembly GCA_004024945.1). NCBI lineage: Eukaryota > Metazoa > Chordata > Mammalia > Eulipotyphla > Talpidae > Uropsilus > Uropsilus gracilis. The sequence goes on along the minus strand of PVHY01032080.1, from coordinate 9,701 downwards.
CAGTCACACTGAAAATCTTCCATTCTCAAATAGAGCTGCCTCCTCCACAGCTCTGACAGCACAAGTCCAGCTCACTGAGAGGTTCTTTCTTATCTTGATCAAAACAAGTCCCCTTAGAACCTGAGTTAAAGCCTCACCTCCTTTGTAATGCCTTCCCTGGTTTTCCCAGTGGGCTCCCTTTCCATTGTAGCTCAACCTCCCCTCATACCTTCCACCTGAGCATCACTCTGTGCCCCCCACTTTCTATTTACATGTCTCCTTTACTCTCTCAGGGACCAGTTTCTCCCCCTCTTTCCTGCCTCCCCCCAACCAGGTTTTAAGGGAATTGACTTACTTCTCCAGAACCTAGTACTTAGTGGATGCCTGATGCATTTTTTTTGAACAGTGGTCAAATGAATGATGGTTTGTGACTGCGCATTCCATCTGGAATGCAGTCATGGCAACTTTCTAATTATTATTATTACTATGCATTATACTAATAAATCTAAATAACTCATAGTAGGAGTTACATAGTAGTGTCTACATTATCTGAATGTTATTATAGGCCCTTTGGAAACATTTTCTCTTTTGCTTGTCAAAACAACCTACCAAAATCATGTATTCTCTATCTGTTTTCCTGTCAAGGAAGCTAAGGTTGAAAGTGACTTGAGAAATAAAGGAATAATAAGTAGTAGGCAGGTTTAGAACCTGCTCTATTTTACTCCAGAACCCATAGTCTTTTCTCCCTGTCTAAGTTCATTTGGAGGCAGTTCTTCTGTCTCCCAATGATTTGGGAGGTGTTTTCTCACCATCCCTGACCTCATATCATTTTCCCCTTTTACCCCTTTACCCAGAGACTTGGGGATGGTTCATGATTCCCAGGTTGTACCCATCAGGATATTAAAGCATCATCTGCCACTGTTATCCAAGGTGAGAGTAAAGTCATCTAATAGGAAAACCTACTCCTTCACTCCGTATGATGGTAAGGCTGCCTGGGTTAGAGGACTCCCACTTTCCCCCAGAACAACATGTGGGTATTTCCCAGGGGCTCCTGGAGACCTTGTCCAACACGGAGGAAGTGAGATGAATGGTGGGAGAGGGGACCCAGAAGGAGTGGCCGTAGGTAACTGCCGCTCAGAGAGGTGTATGGAGATGCGGGAGGTTGGGCCTCAATGTGGATTCTCCCTCTCTGGTTGTGAGCAGCAGAGGGCTATTCATAATCCTACTTAAATGTGATTATAAAAGTGAATACATGCTTGTTGTTGGAAAATTTGAAAATGAGCACCCATAAGAAACAAAAATCACTCATAATTCTGCCATCATATGTCCACTTTTAAACATTTTTGTACACATTTGCTTCTCACACGCACTTCCTTTCATGAAGATAAAATCATCCTCTGTATGTTCTGCTCTACCTATTTCATATTATTGAGTGTTGTCCTTTACACCGTTTTGCACATGTTCATAGTAGTTATGTGAGCACCTTTAGTGTATTTCAGCGTGTTGTGTGATGCCTCCCGTGCTTTGGGAATGAAGGGATAAATGGGATGGGCACGAGGAGGCAAATGTGACACCCAGTTCCTGTGGCTGAGGCCAACTCACCAACTCTAACCTCAGCTCAGACCTTATACAATGGCACGAGGAAGAACTTCAGACATGTCTTCACAGGCCTCTTTTACACCTGCGGGGACTGAGCCAAGGGGCAGAGGCTATTCTTTGCAGTCTCTGAGGCCTGCATTGGCAAGCCGAGCCCAGAGGCCAGGATTCCTGAGTCCTTGTCCTGAGCTTTTTCGTTCTTCCACTAGACATCATCTCACATTCCTAGAAGAGAGTGGGGAATTTGGACATATCCCACTTGCGTGATCATGTAGAGATTGAAAAGTGAGAGCTTTGAGTGAAGACAAAAGAAGAAATTATTTAGACAAGACAAAGTAGGAATGATTGTGATGACTATAAGTTTAAAATAACTGCAAGAGGTGAGGGTGATCTCTTAGTTATTCCAGTTGATTTTAAGGAAGAAATGGATCAAAGACTGTATTTGCTTATTGTTAGCATTTAGGTTATAAAAGGTTTCATGATATTCACAAGAGATAACCACCTGTCAGGTAGCTTTTAAGTAGATCTTTACGGAATGTCATAGTGTTACTTTTTTTTTTTGAGGGATAATAGAAGCCTGGAGCTGTTCATTAACCTCCCCCAAGATCACCAGCTGTGACTGCACAGAACCTGGGTGTCTGGGTGCTCTAGCTCACAGGTCATTGGAGATGGGAGCACAGTCCACCTGGAGGATAAGGAGAAGCATTTGTCCATTTACTGACCTCCTGCAACTCAGGTGTTACTAAATGGGTGTTAATTCGCCTACCTGTCTGTGTTGTTGTGATCTGAGCTCATGCTTTCCTTACAAAAAGCCCATGAGAAACTTGTGAAGAGTGCCATTGCCAGGTCATGCATGCGTAATCTCTAAAACCAATGCCCTATGGGTCATAGCAGCCAGGAGAGAGGAGATAGGGGGAGACTTGTGTACTTGTGTATAGGAATATTCTGCACATTTGAATGAGAACCCAAACCAGGCTATTCAGATAGGATATCCTCTGCAGCTGGTATTCTTCTGTTTCTAGGACCTTTCAGAAAATATGAGGCCTGAAAGCTTGCACTCTTTTCACTATGGCCTGCAGTGGGCTGCGATAGCTACTCTTCCTTGGGTTCTGTGTCATTGCTTCACAGTCATGGCTCCAGGGAGGCTTGATTTGTATAGTGACAGCTGTTCCCACTTAATCATGTTTAGGGTTTAGTGGAAGGTACATTCCTCAGAAGATGAAACAGTACATGTCCACTGTGATAGCAACCTATAATCATGCACGTATTGAACTTCTTTGATCTGAAGCTCAAAGTGTTTTGAGTTTAAAGTTTAACCTTCAGAGAAACTCAGTGAGGTAGTAAGATAGAAAATGTTTCATGAAAATAGGGAAGAAAACCTCTACAACATTTGTAGGGAAGTTCTTGTCTTTTCCCTCTACCAAGTGCATGGAAAAGATACCTTGAATTTGCATCCAGGAGGATGGGCAGAGTTGGTTCTCTTTGAATCAAACTGAAAAGGAATTTCAGAGACAAAGACTTAAGAATACTTTTAATGGCTATATCCCACAATAGCCTTCCAAGGTAGATTCAATTTAGTGTTGTCATGTGGATTCAAAGTTGAATGAAATTCAAAGGGACTATTCCAATAAATGGATGGAGACTGTCTGCCTACAGACTATGTCCTGTTCTAGAGTCCCCTGGCATCAGGCAGCAGAGCACATGTCTGCATGTCTCAGCTTCTTCCACCTGGCAGCCATGTCATACTCAGAGCTTCTTCTGTTGGCTGGAGGTGGGGGAGACTCAAAATCCTCTAGCCTGTTTCAGTTGGACTTTTAATCTCATGGTTTGGTTGATTTTGCTGAAGCAAACACAAGACTTGGGCAACTTCATATAGTATCTTTGTTCTGTGAAAAGTTGTGATTAAAACAAATCTGCAAACTTCGTTTTTAACTTAGGCTGACCTTTTCTAACAGCATCCCAAATTATTTGTAAAGATCATGCATCTGTAATATGTACCTATAATCCATGGGTATATATATTTCAACTCAGGAAGGACAGCTGTATTCAGATTTGTGTTTGGGTAGATACACACCATTTCCTCAAGTTGAAAAGTATGTCTGCTTTCTAGCACATTTTCTTTATTTTTTCCTCCAGTGGGAACTCACAAGGCTTCCAGCTTAGTAAGTCCTTGATATTTCATCTAGTGAGTTCTATGTTAGGGGCTAGGTTTTCCTCTCCTGTTATCTCAGCATTTGCCTCTCAACTCATTTTGCATTTCTCTCTCTCCCTAGAGTTTTTTCTCCACTCAGGACTTTCTCCAGAAATTTTCCTACTGAGTAGGAAAGAAACAAGATATTCCTGATTTGGCTTTTGGTGCTGGATATAAAGGTAGGGGAAGGAAGGTTCTATCTCAGACTAAAGGCATATAAAGATATGAGGATGGTGAGAGGGAGACTGGAAGAAGGGTGGCATGAACAAAAGAAAGAATAATCCTGTGCCTCAATAACTATTGGGAATCCTGTATCTACGTAAATTATTGGGAAGAATAGAAGAGAGTGGGCATCTGTCTGTTGGAGCCAGCTCCAGTTTCCAGTTCAGTGATCTCATTTTGGCATCTTGAAAACAGACATGGGGAAAGCATTTACACTGGAAATTGATGGGCATTTCAGCCCTTTCTGGAGTTCAGTTTGCTATTCCTTTACCAGTGTATAATGGTGTGCCCACAGAATGCTTGATTTTTTTACAGCTGCGCAGTCTGGATCATGTCTTCATAATACGTTTTATGCAAAAGGCCCACTTATCCCATTTCCCTTTCCCAAATCAGCTTCCACTGGCTGATGCCAAAGACTCCGTTCCAGATGTCAGGAGAACAGGTTCTCATCTGAGTTGTTCTCTCTGCCTGAATCTCTTTCCCCAGATACCAGCCTTCCATATCCAGTCTTAGCGTAGCGCTCCTCATCTCAGTGAGGTCTTTCTGACCCTGTGTATCTCTGCACGCTTGTTACCTGGGTCACTGTCCTGCCTAGTCTGTGCTTCACTTTCATTTTTTATGCCTTATCACCTTCTAACACACTATGCACCTTGCCTATTTATCACGTTTATTGTGTATCTCCCTTTAGGGATGTAAACTTCCTCACCTCAAAGTCTTTCTTTTGTTCACTGACTTACTCCAAGAACTTCTAGTGTTTCTGGCACATAGTAGGTGCTGAGTAAACATTTGTTGAATGATTGAATGAAAGAATACTCCTGTGTCTAAATAAATTATTGGGAAGTATACAATGGAAACTATGTCCTGGTCTGTGGGTCCCTGCCCCTCACTGAAAGAGGCCTGCCTGGGGGTTCCTGAGAGGATGTTGCCAGAGGTCTCACAGCTGGAAGAGGTAGCTCAGGGATGACTATGGAGATAGCTCTACCCTGTGGCTTGTGACCAAGAGGATGTCCTGCAATAGTCAGGTTCCTTATGGCTGCCTTCATTGCCTATCTGGGCAACAAGCAGGCAGCAAGAACCAGCAACACCCCCAACTCTGACTCCTATCTTCTTGCCTGTGTACTGTACACCTGCCTGCCCTGGAGTCCAGTGGGAATCACCTTTCCCACCTGGTCCCTGGCCTCCTTGCCAACATCTCCAGCATCTCTCCCCATCTGTGGAGATCCTTGCCACTGTAAGACACTATACAGACACTACTTTGATACAGCTCCTGAGGATCTGCAGCCAAAATAAACACAGGGCAGCTCGTCAGGTGGAGGAAGGGGCTACTGACAGGGCAGTAAGTCCACTGCCAGATGGCCAGCCTCTCCTGTTCCTGCCCTCCTGGCTCAGTGGTACTGAGCCAGTACTCACTGCTCCTCTGGGCATTGGTACTGCCTGGCATGTCTCTGTGGTGCATCAGCCCAAGGAGAGAATTCCAGCCCATGGGCTTGCATATGACTTGGGGCTTAGGGTTTCTTTGGAGAAGAGGACTAGAGCAATGGAATTCATTTTTCCTTTACTTAGGTAGAGGATACAGAATGGCAATTGCAGTCTTCTAACCTGCAAAATAATGACGTATTTGGTTTTATTTCATGGCATTTCTACTAGTCTCAAATGAGATAATACAGAACAAAGTCCTCCATTAAAAGTATAAAGCATTTTGCCAAAGTAAATGGCATTTGTACCGAGGGTAATAAGTCCCTTCTAAAACAGAACCACATTATCTGAACTTAAATTCATTTTCCTTCCCAGGAGTTACCTTTAGAAGGAAACAGGGATGTGGAAATAAATGGAAAAAAGCAATAGTAAGCAGAACAGACTGCCCAGGCAGAGTGACTGTTGCTGGCATACCACCTTATCATGTCCCCATTATTAAAATGAGGATTATGGCTGTCTCTTGGGCTTGGCTAATGGCACGCTAGTACCATTTAAAGAAAGGCCATTGTTCTCTGGGAATAAAATGCTACTCTTTTAAAGTCAAGGGATTCTTATAGCAGCAGGAAAAAAATCAGTTACTGGTGAAAATGAGATTCACCTCACCTGGAAGGGAACTATTGACTTCCAAAGCACTGCTTCTATGCTAGAAGATAAAACAGTGATTGTAGAGCTTTATGTATTCATGAAATACCACTGGCACAAAATGCCTTCTTTTCATATGGTTTTATAGAGAAAACTATGAAGTAAGTTGCCAAGGGGAAGAACCCATTCATTTATCTGTCCACCCTCCCACCCACTCCACCTGTACATCTATGCACCCTTTCATCCGTCTGTCCATCCATTAATCTGTCCACTCACCTATCAATCCATAATGGCTAAGAGCAGGGACTTTGACCCAGAATTCTGGGTGAGACTTTTAGTAGCTAATGCCCTTGAACATATCCCTTAACTCTTCATAAAGTTTCCTCATCTATAAAATTGAAATTATGTTAGTTCCCATATCATAAGATGGGTCTGAGGACTAAATAAATCAATACATATGAGGTTTCAAACAGAGAGAGGACCTAGAATGGAAAAGGATTATGTGTTAGCTATTCATTTAACCAGTATTTACAGAAATATCACTTAGTATTGGGCACACTGTTCCCTGTAGTTAAATATTCACCTACAAAAGCAGTTTCAGTGGTTGCATAGTTATTTATGAAGCCTAAGTAGATTTACCCTGCTGCAGTCATTCTCAAACTTTGGCCTGGAGGGCTTGTTCAAATAGATGGCTGGACCTCATGTGGCTTCCCACTGAGTATGCCTGAGGCCATTCCTAGGGATTAGCTGTTCTCACAAGTTCCCAGATAGGATTGATGCTGCCAGGGGGATGAGACTTTGCAAACCACCAACTTTGTCTATTTCACTAATTTAGTGTTTCTGAATATTTATATTGTTTCACAAAGTTTTTTTTTTTGCAATTGAGATGCTCATCAATCACTGACAGATAAGGATGAATTAATCAGATGAATGATAAAGAGGATGTTAACAACATCAGATCCTTCTTGACACCACTCAGGTCCTCTTAGTCTTGTCTGCACTGTGTAGGGCCACAGTTTGGGGGACCAGTTCAGGGATGCTCAGTTCCATTCAGGTGCAATGAGTGGCACCTCAGACCCAGCTCCTGCCTCTGCCAGCTCAACCTTAGAGTTGTGCTGTGAGGTCTCTAGTCCCCTTTGGGCCCTTAGGGTTGTGCTGTCAGTTCATGCTCCCTTTTCAGGTTGGCAAGTCCATGTGTGTCCTTCCTCACTTCACTTCCTGCCACTGTTTCTCTGGCACCAGTCTTTTCAAACAAGTGCTTTAGTGCTTTTTTTTTTTTTTTAAATAGACCTTATCTCATGTTCTACTTTATAGGGAGCCCAGGTGGGAGGGCCTTTGGTGGAAAAATTAAAAATTTTTGACTGCTTTTTCCCATAATTGCTGAGTAGGGAATAGGCAGAAAGCTAGAGTTTTTAAGCTGGGATTGGTGGCTTTTCGGGGTCTGAGAAATCTCTGAATTTGTATGCAAAATTGTGCTTATGCCCATTTCTTTTCTGAGATATTCCACAGTGTTTATCAGATCATCAAAATAAATAATCACTAGAATAGAGAAAGGAACAGGAAAGGAAAGAGACACATGGGTCAAGGGAAGTATTTGAGAGAATAGTTAGAGGAGGGATCCTGTGGTACAGACTCAGGGGTGCTGGAGTTTTGGGGAAATGAAAAGGTGGGGAAGAAGGAACTTCCTCCAGCCTTCACTCTGGCCTCCCCCAGTATTCAGAGAGCTCAAGCAAGCATCTGATATTCCCTCTCTGCAGCTGAGGCCTCGTGTCTTGATTTGTCAAAGGAGGGGGTTGGCACTGGTGATTTCTGAAGAACTTCCAGGATGAAAATACTTGCATCTTTGTTTCATGTCCTGTGACCAGATTTCTAGCAACTATTTCTTTAGGAAGATCTGGCATTTTCTGGTTGTGCAGCCCAGCTCTCCGCAGGGAGTCTTATCCAAGCCCCAGCACCTGAGGTCACACAGCAATGAAAATAATGTTAATTGAATTTTGGAGGGTTGTGTCTTTGGAGTAGATTGGCCAGCAAATCAAGATCTAATTTACATACTGATAAGAGTTGAAAAATGATGCCTTCTAATGAACAAAATGCTTGCCATCAGTCTGACTGGATATTAGCATAAAAGTGTCCATCACATTGGCACACAGAAGCTGGGGTAAACTTGTCTCTAAAAATCCATTGAACAGAGGTGTCTTTCCATTTTCAGTTTGCTATGGTGCTTATAGTTGTCATGACAGGTCTGAATGCAGAAACCAGCGTCTGATTAAAGACCAGTGTTTGACCCTGACACTTTTGGGTGATTTATGTTCATCGGATTGGTGAATGCCCAGAAGAGTGAGAAGGGAAATCCCCAATGTCTACAGAATGGTAGCTCATAGAGTTCTTTACTGGAAGATCTGGTTTGGGGAGGATTGAATTTTTCCTCTCACTTCCCCTTGAAATGCAAGACTCACTTGTAATCAGCTGGCCAGACTCCTGCAAGCTTCATAGAACTGTTTAGAAACTAAATCTTTATTTCCATGGTGCCATCAAGCTGCTTTGATTAACCTCTGCTACCATGGGAATTGACAGATTGTTCTCTCCTTGGATCTCTTTGACCTTCCCAGTTTTCCTCTGTCTTCTTTAAAGGGAATTAGGTCATCATCAGATTGTATGTGTGTGTGTGTAAGATTACTCTGAATTTATACAGAAATGTTCATAATAATATTATTCACACTAGCCCAAAGCAGAAACCACACAAAGGTGCATCAATGAACACATAACAAATGGCATGCATACACATGGGAATATTACTCAACCACGAACAGGAATGAAGTATTGGCACATGTTATCTGACTATGACATGGATGAATCTTGAAAACATTATGCTAGCTGAAATGAACCAGACACAAGAGGATGAATATTCCGTGATTCCATTTATATGAAGTGTCCAAGATAGGTAAACACATATAAATAGGAAGCAGCTTAAAGTTTGCTAGGAGTTGGAGAGGGAAGAGGGTTAGGGAGTGAATGCTTAATGGGTAATGAGTTTCCTTTTAGGATGATAAAAGGGTTTTTCAGTTTGATATAGGTGGTTCATAGGTAACATTGTGAATAAACTCAAAGCTAATGTATTACAAACTTAAAAATAATGAATTTTATGTGATGTGAGTTTCATCTCAGATAAAAAGAAAATGAGGCTACTCTGAATTGAGGCTGGATTAGAAGGGCAGATCTGAGGCTATCCAGATGAGACGTTAGGATAGTGTGAACTGAGGTAGTAGATATGAAGTGGGCGGGAGGACTGGAGCTATGGGGTATTGAGAGGTATTTGTAAAAGATGCAGGACCAACTCTCACATTCCAGAAGGTCTAAGGTAGTGTCAAAATAAGGAAAATAGGGAATTGGGATGAATATTTTCCTAGTGTGTGCCACATAATTCCTGTTTCATGTGTCTGGACCTCTTGGGTGAAGGTGTTTGTGAGCTTGTGTGTTAATCACTTTAATATTGTCTAAAAAGCCTCTTTGGAAAGGAGGAGCTGGTATATCAGAAGCATCCATCCATGGAAGGGCGGATCACATGCATGCATATCACACCCCCCAAGGAGGTGAATACATACCCTTTGAAGTACAATTGGCAAGTCTGAGTCAATAAACTTGTTGAAACCAGAGG
>PVHY01032079.1:0-12129 GCA_004024945.1 Uropsilus gracilis | reverse complement strand
TAGTGAGAAATGAAAGAAATTATCTGGGAGATGCTTAGAAATTAGCCATGTACACCCAAGAATGTACTGGGTATAATCAAGACGCACCTTGTCTCAGCAAAAGGATATGCAGTGGAGAGGAGAGATGCGATTGCAGGGTGAGTGTGGCTCACCTGTGTGAGAAAGCTGGACAAGAATGTGTGACATGCAACACAACCTATGGAATGGAAATATGTATCTGTAAAATAAACAATCAGGAAAATGTGGCTTGACGGCCTTAATAAAGGCTTAATGTAAGTACCTCCTTAAAGCACCACCCGGATAGGAGCAGTAGCACCAACAGCACAAGGACTGCTTGTTGAACTAAAGCGGTGTAATCCTCTATTAGAGTAAATCTGAACTCACCGACAAGAAGGGATCCTGAAATAAGCCACATGACAAGATACTGACTAAAAAGTGAAGCAGAAGTTTAACATGGGTGCTTCGGTTATATACGGAGTAGCAAACCATGCGACACTGTAATCGTCGCGGACCTGCGGTGGGTTTTTCTAGAAGGGGGGCGTTCTGAAGGGACCAGGGACAGTACCGAGAGATCACGGGGACAGAAGGAGAGGCTGCAAATACACGATCAACCTAGACAAGATGGCATTAACCAGGAAGTGAAAAACACAGGGCACGAAAATGGCCTAGAGTGTAACATCGCTCTCTCTACGCCGACCCCACCGTTGCCTACTCTGAGTCACTTTTCTTCCCATTTCAGTGCCTCCATTCCGCCAAGAGGCCGGAACACTCGCCATCTCCCGGTCTCACCGAGATCCCCATAGGTAAGACACTGGCAAAGACTTGCAAAAAGTACCCAAGACCCCTGGCAGGGAGCACCGGGCTGGCGGAAGGGGGGGGGAGGTGAGCGCACGGGTGGGAGAGCACAGGTAACAGGACGAGGCTCCAGCCAAGAAGAAGTCTGGGCGGCGCGGGGCGCAGGGCGCAGGGAGGGAAGGGGCGCAGCACCCAGTCCCCACCCCGGAGCGGGGCGGAGAGAAATCACCGAGTTGGGGCGAGCTGGCGAGCGCTGAGGCCGAGAAGACCGGAGCGGCGGCGGGCGGCAGGGCCCACTGGGGCTGCGGGAGCCGGCGGAGCCCGGGGGCGCAGGGCCGGGGGCGGAAGGGGCGGCGGCTGGGCGCCGGGGGGCCCCGGTCCCGAGCGAGGACCCGGCGGCCCGACACGAAGCCTTCGCTAGCCCCGGCGGCCGCGGATCCCTGGCCTCTACTCGTCGTCCGTCTCCGGGGCGATCGGGTCCGCCGCAGTCGGCTGCCCCGGGCCGGAGGAGGAGCGGGGCCTCCAACCGCCTCCCCCTCCCCAGTCCCCCTTGCCTGGAGGTCACTCTCCCCTCCCACCTCCCGGGCCCGGCACTTCCGGTTCCGCAGGGGCCGGTGTCCCCGGCACTCACCCCCGGCGCGGTCCCAGTCGCCGCCACCGTAGTCACCGCCGCCTCTCGGCAGTGCCGTCCGGCCTCTGCGAGGCAGCGCGCGGCCCCCGCACGCTCCGCGCCCGCCCCGCTCCGCGCGCCCCCGCCGCGACGCTCGTCTCCGAGCCGGCGCGCGGCCGCTGCCCTCAGGGCCGGGTCGCGAGCCCTCCCCGCGCTCCCATTGGCTCCCGGGCGCGGGCGCGCGCGACGTCTCACGCGGGGCACGTTTCTCTCATTCATGCGGCTCGCGCGGCCGCGCCCGCCCCTTCCCACTCGCCCATTCACCCCTCGGCCCCGCCCCCACGCCGCGGCGGGGCGTGCGCGCGAACCCCGGCGACCGCGGCGACCTCGCGGCCCGATTGGCTGCCAGCGCGCAGCGTCGTCAGCACGCGAGGACGCGAGGACGCGCGCGCAAGGCCGTCGGGTTCCTGCGAGGACTGGGCGAGCCGGCCGGGAGGCGCGCGGGAGCCGGGGGAGGTGGCGGCGCGGCCGGCCGAGGCTTCCCTCTCCCCGCGTGCTGTTCTGCGTCCCCACCGGCGCCAAACAGAAACCCTAGGACGTTAAAAAATAGTGATCCGTGCGTGCTGGGAATACCCGAAAGCAAGCGGCTGTCCTGCCCTGGCGGGTTCCCCAGATCCCCCTCCAAGTAAGTGGTACAGTCCAGACGGGCTCGCGTGGTCACCAATCACCGCGCGGCCCGGCGTCTTCCGCTCCAGCCCCGCCCGCGCTGGGCCAACTGCTTGGCGACTCAGCTGTCCTCCCCGCCCCACGCACTTTTTTTTTTTTTTTTTTTGAGCTGGTGAAAACTTTATTGAAAACAGCGCTGATGGGGCCGCCCTCGGTCCGGAGCGGCCCCTGGTCCCGGCCGAGTCTCGGGGTGATGGGTGGTCTGGACACATGTGGCTCTCGCGTGGACAGGACGAGTCGGGGACGCGGAGCCAAGCAACCAGGAGGAAGAGGAGCGCCTGAGCCGCCAAGGCTGGCACCGGGAGGCACCCCTGCCGCCCCCACCGCCCACCCCCGGCGTGCAGCCACTGGGCCCCGCTGAATTTCTTTCGTCTCTCGCTGCAGCGCTAGGCATGGGCTCCCGCTTCCTAGCCTCGCCCCACAGGCTGGACGAAAAGGGCTCTCCGAAGTCCGGCCCCTGGCGAGCCTTGGCTGGCTGACGCCAGCCCCACGCTTTGCCCTCATTACCCGTGCACAGCTGGGAGCCCAGGAACGCGGCCAGCTGTTCTCGCCCCATTTCGCTCAAGGCCGTTTCTCTTCTGAAAGCAGCTCTGGCTGTTATGTAAGTCTTTCCAGAAGAGTATTTCACGAGCCACTTCTCTGAAGCCAGTTTTCCTCGCTTTAAACTGCGGTCGGCCCTTGGATTTAGTATCAAATGTGGCTGGATTAACTGTGGTCTGATACTTTAGCACTTAGGTAACAAGATAAAGTTCACCTTATTTTCTAGGATCTAATCTAACAGTTCCTTTTCTGGCACGTGCATTGGGTTTCAAGTTACTTCTTGCTGCGGACTTCGTTCCACCACTACAGCACAGTCAGTTCTTACGGCAGTATTAAAAGATGAAATCTTTAAGACACTTTTAACCTCATAAAAGGTGAAGTTACTGGAAGTATATTTATGTGTAGTGACCTTTCAATAAAGGTTTTTTCCTCTGAAAGAAGTCAGATTTCATCCTGGTGTATATTTATCTTGGATTTCAAGAGTTTCCCAGATTCACAATGTGGGCCTCTTTTCCTACTTTTGTAGGAGCCTGTAAATTATTCTCTGCACGGAGCTAAGTGGGAACAAAATTTCAGCTTCCCACCATCCAGCCTCATCAAGCTTGCGTTTGACAGCTAGAGATCAGACTGCTAGATGAACCCTGACAGTGGCATGATCACTACCCCAAGGCTGAGATTCTATGTTCTTGTATTATTATTATTCAAGATATTTACTGGAAAGGATGTTTAATAGTGTATAAGGTTCTGGCAGCCACTTCTGAATATTCGACAATAAAATCTAGGCTAAACCAACTGAATCTCCACCAAACTCATAATAGATTACATTGCTGTGGATAATTTAAATACTTTTCAAATTCTCTTCACTTGCATTTTCTCAAACCTACAGATGGCAAACCCACATTCACTTTTGGTTTAACCCACTGGTAAAACGGCAGAATAAAATGCTTGGGTTTAGAAGCAGTCAGAGGGGCCAGAGGAAGAATGCCTGTTCCTTCAGCACCAATACACCATCTGTCTTAGCTTTATGCCTACTGCCTTTTTCTCGCCTGTCCCTATGACATGCCTGATGTAATAAAGAACAGTATGCCTACTGCCTTTTTCTCGCCTGTCCCTATGACATGCCTGTTGTGATAAAGAACAGTTTGTGTTCAAGATACCATCCCTTTCACTCCAGCATTTTCTTCCAAATATTTTGACATTTCAAAAACAAAAAACATACAGAAAAAAGATAGCAGTAGGAGCACACACCTACCCATCATTCCCTCCCTGAAGAGTGTGGATATATGCTGAAAAAACCAACAGCAAACCTTCCTGAACTCCTAGTCACCTATCACTTTTCCCCAGTCCTCCAGATTTTCCATGAATGTGTGGCATCTCCATACGGGTAACAAGTATGATGTTTCCCCAGTGGACTTCTTGCTATTCCCTTATCCCCTCCGAGTTTCCCCAATCTCCTATTCAAGCCAATTGCTCAGGTTTCAAAACCTGGGAATCCTAGCCGGCCTATAATCCAACCACTGGGAGGCAAGAGGCTTGAGATCACATGAGTTCGAAACTACCCCAGGCAAAATAGCAAGACCTACTCAAAAAAACAAACCTGGGAATTCTGACTCCCATCAGCCAGTCCCACCAATTTTACTTCCAAAATACCCCAAGGCAATCTACTCACCACCCTAATCACCAGTTCTCATACTGAAAAGAATCTCCTACATGTCCTTTTGCTCTAGCCTCTATAATCCACTCTCCACATAGCAGTGATCTTCTCAAAATGTAGATGTTGTTTCTCTTTTAACTATATGTTTTTTTCCCCTCTAGAATGGTTCCTGGCAAATAATGAGTACTCAGTATTTATGGAAAGAATGAAGGGCATCAGATACTTAATGATCTAAATGTAAACCAGGGATACTAAACAATCCTTCAAGAGATCAAAAAGAAAGGGCTTTCCCAATCACTCCTGACGCTCAACTTACACTTCAATTTAGAGCCTGGTTCCAAATCAGTCAGCTGCAGCTGAAAGAAAATGAGCTTTCTAGGCAATGACAGGTCTGTGCGCCCATCCCTAGTTCAGTACCAGCCTTCTCACAGGAAACCCACAGCAGATTTAGCATCAGTTTGTCTCAGCAGAGAGGAGCCATGATAAACCGCCTTCCTGGCTCATAGGTGGCTTCTGCCTTCAAGCACTCAGCAGTTAGTCACGCCAACAATGTTTCTATAATAACGGGGTGAGGTGGGAGAAGGGTGTTTACAAATCACCAAGGTCTCTTGATACTGCAAAAATATTTATTAAAATAATTTTCAAATGTGAATTTTACTGGAAGGAGTTCTAATTCACCATTCGGGTAAATAAGACAAGTAATATATACAGAATATGTATCAGTGAAAAAACTCCACAGTGGAAGAAATGGGAATCTCCAGTGTCTTGGAATTCACAGTGGCACCTTGGGCAATCTGTACTTTCATGGCTTCCTTTTGACACACAATTAAGAGTCAGATCATCACCACCTGTCTGAGGAGGTAGAATATATACTTTTACTAGCCCACCCCTCATTGGTCAATCTGGTCTCAAGTCTCACAGCTCAGCCCATCTGCCTTTGGTGTTGTCCGAAGATCTCCGTGACTCAGGCATCAAGGCTTCCTGCTGATCTCTACTTAAGATCCATGAACCGGATGTCCATGATAAGAAGAAAGTTCTTTGGCAGTGGGCGGGGGGCTGGAGAGAGGACCGTGAACACCTGGTGCTCCAGGTCCACACTGGTGACCACGATGAACCCAGCCACGCTGGTCTCGGAAAGGTTCTCCTCGGTGCCCTCAGCAGTGCTGACACTCAGCAGGTGGTGCACCATGTCTCGCCCAGGAGTGACGGGCACTAGCTTGAGCTGGTTGTCCTCCTGAGACATGCCCAAAGGCAAACACGAGTCTGGGATAGTGGGTGCCCCGACTTTGTAGATTTTCACATCTGAAAATTTGACGTTGAAGGCATGGGGGTAGAAACAACCCCGGAATCCATAGAAATACTCACGGATACGCTCATCCCTACATTCCCTCCGGAAGTCCTTGGAGCGTTCAACCACCCCCCCTGATTTAGGGAGCAGCACAGTGCGTACAAAGTGAGGCAGGTCCCGTTTCAGTTCGTTGTAGAGACGTTCTTGATCCAGGACCACAACCACATCCACCTCAAAAGCAGAGGCTGCGTGCACCAAGGCATGATAACCAGAGCCCTTGACCCAGCCGCAGGTGTTAATGACACAGCCACTCACCGAGGCCCTTCGATTCACCTCGCACCGTTGGTTGAATACATCTGCTAAACGAGATGTAATCTGTAGAAGAAAGTATCAAGGTGAGAGGGGAAAAACAAAAACTGACAAGCCCAAAGGACAATCTTAATGGCCATGCTTCTGACCCCACAACATGGATTTAATTCTTGGAAGAATTCTTCTGTCTCCTATTTTATATCCTAAGTGGAATCTTAATAAATTACTGAAAACAGCATCAGAGAAATGACTTAACAATTTGAGGTGAGTGAATATCTGAAGTGACCTTTTCTGAAATCACGGGGCAGTGACAGCAGCAGAGAGGCAGACAAGAGATACCTGCAGACAGTTTTAGTGATAAACCCAGTTTTCTACCCTGATGGTGACCCTCCCCTCCACCCTACCCCACCTTGGCTCTAGTTCTGACCTTATTATAAAGCTTGATGTTGGTTCCAGGAGTGGTGGAGCCAAAATGATACACCAGAGGGGCCTGGATTGAGAATCCCTCTTCAACATCTGCCGGCCGCTCAATGTAGAGGGCACCCATGGTCCCAGGGATGGACACAGAGCCCTGCCCCACGTCCAGCTCAACATAAGTGGGACGGCGGCCCAAGCGCACCGCGTAGTTGAGGAGCAGACGGCACACAGTGGACTTGCCCACATCTGTGGGGCCCACTACCATCACTCGGGGGCCTCGCTCTTCTTCCTTCTCCGCCTGCCTCCTCATCTGCTCCAAGGCTGTATGTGTGTTGAGGTAAAGCAACATAGGTGTGTCCTTGGAGACATAAGCCACCTCGGTGCGGCCACTCAGTTGTACAGAACAGCCATGCCATGTGAAAACTGCCACCTTGGCGCCAGCATCAAAGGTGAATTTCTTGTTTCGAGTCAGTTCCGTGCCGAAAATTTCGGCCATGCCAGCCAGCAACTCCAACTGAACTGTCTGAGATGCCTCCACCTCAAAGCGAAGCTCTGTTTCTCGCTCCAGTTCAAATTTAGTTGTTGGCTTTTTGTCATCGTTGGTCTCCTCACCCATCTTTCCAATGCAGCAGCTGTCGGGCCTAGAATACAAATTAAATCAGACCTAAATCACACCTAAGTTCAAAATTCCCCATTTGCAGATTTTGCCCTAACACTGTTGGTCTGCCTCTATTCAGGTCCCTCTTTTCCTTAATAAACCTGTTCCTTTTAAAATGCAAGAAAGATTTTAGCCAGGTGTGGTGGCACGTGCCTGTAATCCCAGCTACCTGGGAGGCTGAGGCTAGGGATCACTTGAGTCCACAGGTTCAAGACAACCCTGGGCAACACAGCAAGACCTAGTCTCTAAAAATAATAAATATATATGAACCCTGAAGGACTCATGTTAGCAGAAATAAGCCAGAAGAAAAGAATACTGGATTATCTCACCTATATGTGGGATATAGAGAAAACAAACAAACAAAAAGACAAGGAAAATTTAAGACTAACAAACTGTCGGAACTGAAGCATGGGGGAGGCGGAATAGGTAAAATTGGGGAAGAGGGATGGGCACAAGAGATTACGATGATGGTACATGGGTGATAAGGTGGTGGGAGAACTCCAGGGTATACAACACTGTAAAAAATATAATTTTTCTTAATAAAAACAAATTGCAAGAAAAAAAATAATAAACTCCCCAGTAGATGTACCCCTCATCTTAAAGTTTCTTAACTGATTCTCACCTATTCCACTATACATATGCCTGTATATATGTACCCCACCCCCACCCCAGGATATAAAGATTGGCCATTTATGTTTATTGCTGTATCTCCAGTACCTAGACTAGAGCTTGACAACTTGTAACCACCTCAATAAAAACACCACGTGGATAACTTGCTCAGACATGAGAAGAAAACGATCTACGGACTGACAGACTAGATCCCCTCACACTCATCCTCCCTTCATCACCTCCGAGACACTTCAGACTTGGGAGACGCAAGCCCGGGGCCAACCAGGGCCCACGTCTGCGATCCGCAGGCAAAGCGGAGACTAAACTAGAAACCAGGGCCGGGCACGGTGGCTCGTGCCTGTAAGCTTCAGCCTATGAAGCGGCCGGGGCTGGAGATCGCGGTTCGAGTCCCGCTCGGGGCAACACAGCGAGACCTAGTTCCAAAAAAACAGCTGGGGGGGGGGGGGGGTGGCCCGCGCCTGTAATCCCAGCTACCTGGGAAGCTGAGGCTGGGGATTGTTTGAGTCTTGTGATACCCCGGGCAACGAGAGCCTGCGGTTCCACGGGCAAAAGTAGCGAGACCTAGTCTCAAAAAAATAAACAAGTGAAAATAAAAAAATAAACTAGAAACCAGGACAGACGCCCGGTTCAGCCACTACTATCAACGTCTCGAGACAGACCATCGACCCTCGCAGAACCTTCTCCTCAGCGGTCAGCTGGAGACAACTTACACGTCCTCACCGAGGGCGGCTCTGAGGCTTACCAGCGACGGTGGGGGAGGAGGGGATCACCTCATCAATTAGAAAAGGCTGAGGAGAAGTGAAGAATTCCTCCTCGGCACTTGATCTAGATTCCCCGGGCACCGACACCTGCCCAGGCCCCAAGGAGGAGACGGTT
The DNA here is from genome assembly GCA_004024945.1 of Uropsilus gracilis. Taxonomy (NCBI): domain Eukaryota; kingdom Metazoa; phylum Chordata; class Mammalia; order Eulipotyphla; family Talpidae; genus Uropsilus; species Uropsilus gracilis. The sequence goes on along the minus strand of PVHY01032079.1, from coordinate 3,626 downwards.
GCGCCCCCGAGGATCTTACCTCACCCGCACCACCACGAACCCGGTCCACGGTACTGAGAAGCCTCCAGCAGCAGCTCCAATCGTCGCGCCGGAAGCCGAGTGGTCCGCACATGCGCAGTGGCGCCGTCGCGGCCGCGCGCGTAGTCCGCGACGCTGCGCGCCCGTGCCGCCGCTGGGCCTTCTGGGAGTTGTAGTTAAGAATTGTTTTGGTTGTGACGTTAAAAGTGGGCGGGGTGACGGCCGTCATTGTTCGCTAAATCGGCGGGAGGGGGCCCGAAGGAGGACGGTTGACGCCCCCGCGTCCTTGTTCCCTCTTATCTGCCGCCTGAGAAGGAGAGACGATGTGGGGACGCGGGGACCTAGCTGCCTAGGTTCCAAGATGATCGCCTGCGCCCCTCGACCATAAGCCGGGAAATGAAGAAATAAGCAAAACCCTATTCGGGCGCTGGGAGACCGAAGGGTAGGGAAAGTGGAGGCGCTCAACCAGCTGGTCATCCCCTATTTAAAAAAATTTTTTTAATATAAATTATTTTTTTAAAGTTCAAGAATTCTTTCCAGTTAACCTGTATCTAGAAACTAGTCATTATTCATCAACTGCTTTCCTTTTTTTCTTTCTTTCTTTTTTTTTTTTTTTTTTTTTTTTTTTTTTTTTTTTTTTTTTTTTTTTTTTTTTTTTTTTTTTTTTTTTTTTTTTTTGAGACTAGATCTCGCTATTTTTGGCCGTGGAACCGCAGGCTCACGTTGCCCAGGGTACCAGAGACTGAAGAAATCCCCAGCCTCAGCCCTCAGCTTCCCAGGTAGCTGGGATTACAGGCGCGCGCCACCACGCCCAGCTATATTTTGGGGACTAGGTCTGGCTGTGTTGCCCCGGGCGGGACTCGAACCGTGATCCCCAGCCCCCGCCGCTTCTTAGGCTGAAGCTTACACCACCGTACCCCGCTGTTACTGCTTTCCTATTTAGCTGGGAGTTTTATTGAGGACTCTTGTTTTCCCTCCTTAAACCCCTGACAGTTAAGCAAGGTTAGTCATTTACCCCGCAGGCAACAGGTCTAACATCTCCTCCAGTTTGGGCTTTGGAATCTTGTATTCTTGGCTATGACACTTGCTCACCATGTGACTTTGTGCAAATTATTGGTTTAAACTCCCCAAGACCCAGTTTCTTGTCTGTAAAAACGGGATAATAACAGTACCCAGCCTCTTAAAGTTGTTTTGAAGATTGACTGGGATGATACACAGAAAGCATCTGATGGTAGCTTTTAAGTTTTTACTATAGTTCGAGGAGGGGGAGCCATAATAATATCCATTTGCACAGTACTTTGCATTTTTCAAAGGTATCGTCTGCTGCAGCCTCCCTTGTAAGTCAGCTTTATTGCCAACATTTCACAGGTGGGTGGAGCTTAAGATAGGTGAGAAAAAGAAAAAAAAAAAAAAAGATAGATGAAGGAACTTGCCCAAGATAGGAATCAGACCCAGGATTTTGGAGTCTGAGTCCACTTACTATAAAATAGTAAACACTTCTTCAGTGTGGTACCAGGTACTGTTCTATGAATTGTGCAGGTCTAAATTCATATACTGCTTATAGTATGGACTATATTGTCACTATCTCTATTTTATAGGTGGACCCTTTTTTCTGTCCAGCTCATATGGTTAATTTAGATTGAGAAACCAGGGAAGATTTTCTGGGTTCTCTTTCCCCAGTAGCCTCTTCTTAGCATTCACTTTTCAAAAAAAGGCTACTTGTGCTTCTGTTTTCTGGGGTGATTTGCTTTCATTCTTCATTCATTCACCATGCATGCATTCTCCAATTAACTATGATGTGTTCCCTAATTTCTTGCTAGTCTTCCAGACTTTTGGTTCCAGTCTTTCACTTGTAAATATTCTCCCTGACTGGGCTCATCTTCCAGATATGTTTCTTCTCCTCTCCATTGTTTCCCTTGAGGCAATTATCTCCTAATTACCTGATGGTCATCTTTATCTGGATATTGGATAGCCATTTCAAGTCAAATTTAGGTAGTTTATTTTTTTCCAAGTTGAATTTAGGGAGATGAAACTCTCCCCCAGCTGGGCATGGTCGCTGTAATCCAAGTGCTGGGAGGCCTCTAAGAGCCCCAGGATCACTTGACTTCACAGGTTCAAGACTACCTGGGGCAACAGAGTGAGACCTGGTCTCGGAAAAAAGCAGCCAGTCACGGAGGCAGGCTCCTGTTACCCCAGTTACCTGGGAGGCTGAGGCTGGGGGGATCGCTTGAGTCCACGGATCAGCACTACCCTGAGTAACAGCAAGATAGTGAGACCTAGTCTCAAAAAAAAAAAAAAAAAGGAAAAAAATTTAAAAAAAAAAAACCTCGCCCCCCCCTTTTGGACTGCTTTCCATTTTGCTTTTTAAACACAGATCAAAGCACAGCATTGAAGTTGCTTACACTGTCCTTTCTCAATTCTTTTTTTTGAGACTAAGTCTCACTTTGTTGCCCGAGGTAGTCCCGAACCCATGGATTCAAGTGAGCCCTAGCCTCAGCCTCTCAGGGAGCTGGGATTACAGGTGTATGCCATCACACCCAGCTTGTCCTTTCTCACTTTTAATCTTTAACCAGGACTCCTATCATCTCCCCAGAGAATACTGTCCTCACATAAGACTTTTTCATTCTCCTCTCCAGCTAAATCCTGAATTAATGTAAGTCCTGAGTTAATTTAAATCCATGGGTACTCTTTGTGCTACTAACCTTGTAATTCTTCCCCTAAAAACTACCTTCCCACTGTTCTTTTTGAGTGGCTCCTCACAGTCCTCCTTCAGTAACATTTTCTTTCTCAGCAGCTGCTCAATTTTCCCTCGCTTCCAAACATGTGGTAATATCACTTGAGATACCCACATTGTGTTTTCAGAATTTACTTTAATCAGAATTTTCCCTGATTAAATATTCAGAATTCCTTTTTACATTTTCATACTCAGCTAGCAATGTCTCCCATGACACATTTTCCATGTTAACTTCTCTCCCTCCTTACATGTGAATAGAAAAACCACTCACAAGTACTCTTTTCTCTAAGCCCTTATCTTTGTTGTCCTTTTCTGAATGTTAACCTCTGTTAGAAAACAGAGCTTTCATCTTAGAGGGTCAATTCTATGTCTACACACTTGGTGACAGGCACAGGGCAACACTTCCCAAGTAATATTCCTAGTCAAAGGGAATCTATGTGGAAATGAGTAGAAAGCTCGCAAAGATTCAGTGGCAGCCGGGCATGGTGGCGCATACCTGTAAACGGCAGCCTAGGAAGTCGCGGCAGGACCTGGGGATCATGGTTCGAGTCCTATCAGGGGCAACATAGCTAGATCTAAAAAAACAGCTGGCTGGTGCACCTATAATCCCAGCTACCTGGGAAATGAGGCTGGGGATTGCGTGAGTCCGTGGTACCCGGGCAATGTGAGCCTGAGGGTTCCACGGGCAAAAATAGCTAGACCTAGTCTCAGAAAGAAAGAAAGAAAGAAAGAAAGAAAGAAAGAAAGAAAGAAAGAAAGAAAGAAAGAAAGAAAGAAAGAAAGAAAGAAAGAAAGAAAGAAAGAAAGAAAGAAAGAAAGAAAGAAAGAAAGAAAGAAAGAAAGAAAGAAAGAAAGAAAGAAAGAAAGAAAGAAA